>JAVTVY010057447.1:0-31129 GCA_036873755.1 Hanleya hanleyi | reverse complement strand
AACACTCCACCCGACAAACTTCGCCCGTGTCTATTTTGATTGGATATCAAAAAGGCCTATGCCCCAATCTTTATAAATTAATATCCTCTCCACTTTTTTTCTCCCATTATTACATGCAGCCAGTGTAAATATGGAGAATGCTGATAAGATATTAAAGCTGAAATGCAAGGTTTTCATATTATCATTTTTATATTTGATAATGGTCGAAAAATGAAAAAAATATCGCTGAATCTACTTCGCTTGTACTTTGTCTCTGTAGAAGCATTTAAAACGTTGGTTCCCCAAGACCAGCAGACGGGACCCAGCCCGTTCCATAATGTATTTTTTTTGCAGAAATGAAAGGAAGTAACTGGTTACTTCTCCTGTATTCCATTTGCATTCCATACAGAAGACAGGTCATGGCCACGCCATCTTAGACTGGCACCTATCCACTGCGCATGACCACAATCCGTCGAATATTATTCAAATGGTCTTAACTGTTTCGTCCTAGATTTTATCTGATCCTTCACGGGAAGGTTTCGGTGTATATGGAGTCCAGGTCGACGAAAAAAGACCCGGATGCATGTGCGACGGAAAATGAACGCGACGTGAACGACGAGACAACTGTGGGAGAGACGATAAAAAAGAAGCGGCTGAACAGAGAGAGTTTTGGAAAATTTATAACGGTACTTGGTAAGACTTTCAATTTATAACAGTACTTGATAAGACTTTCAATTTATAAAAGTACTTGGTAAATCTTTCAATTTATAACAGTACTCGGTAAGACTTTCAATTTATAACAATACTCGGTACGACTTTCAATTTATAACAGAAACTCAGTAAGACTTTCAATTTATAACAGCTATCGCTAAAGGTTTCAATGTATTACAATACTCAATAAGACATTAACTCGGTAAGACATTAACACTACTTGGTAAGGCTTTCTCCATCTATAACATTACTTATATTAAGACCTTCAATTCGTAACAGTATACTTGTACGACTCAAATATATGGCTGTATTGACAAGGCCTTTAACAAATAACAGTACAGTACTTTACAACAGTAAGATCGTTAATTTATAACAGTACTTGGTGAGACTTTAACATTACCTGGTAAGACCTCTTCCATTTGTAACAGTACTCAAGACCTTCACTTTATAACACCACATGATGAGACCATAACAGTATTTTGAAAGACTTCCGATCATGGTAGTGATTAGCAAGACTGTTGATTCATAATAGTACTTCGTAAGACCCATTCTCGATTTTGACCATAAATGGATCTGTTAACAACGTTCTGCCTAGCGACGCGGAGAATCAAAATGGCGGTGAGAGAGTGACTGAGTAGGATTTAACGTCGTTTTCAACATTTTCAGTCATATCACGACGGTGCCTACATGTACCAGAACACGAGAGTGTCGACAGTTCCTATTATCCTGGACACTGATCAGCCCAGCCAGTACAACACCTGGTCACCCATCCAAGTATTGACCGAGCTCAACGTGCTAAACTCCGCTGATCTGACGAGAACCGGTGTGCCCAACGTGATACGCCGTACTCGCTAGTTGGCTGTCATATGATGACGTAACAGTGGCTGTCCCCTTTTCCCCCGCACCATGCGCCCCACTATCCCCTATGTTATGAAAGAGTCTCTCTTTCACATTTAGGGCGTGGACAACACTTTGGCGAGGTGGCACTGCTCAGTGACGATGGTATTAGGAACGCCTCAATCATCAGCGACGAGAATACAGATCTTCTGGTCTTTGACAGAAAACTCTACACCAAGACGGTTAAGGTAGGAAAGGCTGGAAGGGAGAGAATATCGCAGGAAGAACCTCACCAAATATATGTTTGCCAGAAGTTCATAAAAACTAGAAGTATGTAATGGTGTGTTCAGTATCATCGACGGCATGTTCCCCGTTTTAGCGCATCCAGTTGAAAAAATTGCCTCCTAGCGGGAACTGGCGAATTCCAATTTTGGAATGTCAGGAAACGACTCCTACAGCCGCGAATGCAACTACAGCGTCCCGAGTCAAACCGCCAAAGGTGACGCAATGAATCATGGGAGTTTTATGAGAGACCGTCACACTGCATATTACTGAAAATTATCAAAATCGAGGCTCGCCTATGTTAACTCCTCGTGGCGATGTTGAGTTGATTTATTTGGACTTCCATGCAAACAAAATATCTGTTGACTGTTAGTTACGAACACTGGTAACAATAATAATTAATTAATATATCCCTTCAGATTTATCCAGAAAGTCTATTCATATGCAAATAAAGCACTGCGCTAAATTGTCAGATGCGGCATTCTATGGATATTCGTTCTTCTTACACTCCTGAAGCAAACCTCCCGTCATCAATAATATTTATTCAACGAAATGTAACCCAAGTTGATACATCTACCTAGTATAATCCGTGGCGTGTCCGACTCCTCCTCCTACTCCTACTCCTACTCCTATTCCTCCTACTTCGCTCTACTCACTGCACAGCGGGTCGCATATAGTTTGGCGCGGGATAGAGTGGGGCGAGAGACCTGGGATTTTCACTACCTGAGATTCCATGGGCCAGGCTTACACCCTACAGTAGAATGGGTAGACTGCGCATGCGCGACGAGTAGTGCGCGATGAGTAGTATAGAAAGGGCACGCGATCTCCCTATCCCTATAGGTGTGGCGCGGGATAGGGTGGGGCGAGAGACCTGGTGTTTTCGCTACCCGAGATTCCATGGGCCTGGCTTGCACCCTACAGTAGAATGGGTCAACTGCGCATGCGCGATAAGTAGTGCGCGATGAGTAGTATAAAAAGGGCACGCGATCTCCCTATCCCTATAAACTAACCCATGGGGGTGAATGAACCCTTGGGGGTGAATGAGCCATGGGGGTGAATGAGCACTCGTTTATTTAATGAAAGAAGAGAACAGAATTGGGGAAGCCGAACTGAATTAATTTATCGTCACGGGCGCAACAGCTTTCTTCTTTCGTTTTCTCTCTGAGTCAAGCCGTTACATATAATGGGGCTTGTGCCTCTAAATCTGGTAGCCAATCATTTGCCTTTGTGACCCGTTAGTAAAATTCCTGATAGTCCTTATAAGGCACGCCTGCGTATCACGCGATATTTCTGTAGTATTTTGAACTTCGGTTGTAAGAAAATCGAATGTTCATTGGTCGCCAGTGTTGGTTAAGTCATATAATGACCTCCCACGCTTACCGCGGAAAATTGAGGCTTATGACGAGTGGGTCAAAACATTCCTTTGAATTCGATCTGATTCAAACTTGTTGTTGATATATTGTATAAACATAAAGCCATTCGTATCACCAAATGTCTGTAGTTCGGACGGACATGATAGATCATGGATTTTGGGATTTTAGATGCACAATAAAAGAATAAAGACATGTATGGTAATATCCTGCCCACCCGTTAGGGGACCATCAAGTTAGAAGTAAAGCAAATAAATGAACTTCTCGAGTTTATAAGGTACCGTAGACCTGGATCCCCAGAATAAATGAATTACGACCATACTCTATTGTAATTCAATAAGCGGTTTATTGCCCATTTACGATATCGAACTAATGTGTAAAAAAAGACAACAGGAATCGAAAATACAGGTAGACCTTCGTTGGGCAGAAGATTGGATCTAATGAAAAAATGTTGACTCCGATGTCAGCACAACCGGTTTTCTGGGTCACCGTAGCGTACAGCCAGACTGCGTGCACCAGATAATTCCCATGATTCCTCAGTCCAAATTTAGCTAATTTAGCTGCCGACAATTGCCGACTAACAACGACTGCAAGCCGATCGGCGCACAGTGGAAAAATTGGATTCTGTATTGCACAGATTTCACATCCTACGTCACATGAAGCGTTATAGGCAGGCTGGTGGTGCCATTGTAGTCTACATAGTCTAAGTGATCCTTACATACTTCTAGTTTTCATGAACTTCTGGTTTTGCTCATAGATGTTCTGGAGAGGGATTTTTTTTATCGTTCGGCACAATGACGTTGAGAAAACGTTCACGTCAATTCGGAAGTCAGCTCTGTTGGTTGTCGCAACCGAACCTCAACAGTGAAAATATGTTGGAATATATTGAGCTTATGAATAAATTTATTTTTTCGTCAATTCAGTTTTCATTTCCAACCATTTTCACTGGTCGTGAGACGTCACGTTCTTACGTTGATACCAAAATCATTGACGTTTTGGACGCTATTTTATACATTGCTCTTTCTGATACCCATGGTGGCATTCAGATGTCATATGCCAAAACTGATGTCATATGCGTATCTTGCGCGATTTTCAAAATCTACTCAGGAAACATTAGAGTTTATAAGGTAATAATTTGACGTAATACTACTGACGACATGCAAAGTTTCAGGCTAAGTAGTTTGTGTCCAATAGCTAGCATATGTATTTTATTCAGTCTGCTTCCTTAGTCTCCCATCTAGCTCTGGAGTAGTTTTGTTCTTTCCTACGCGAGAACAACGCTACGGCTGCAAACCAATCACCAGATCGGGTTGTTGGGAAAGTGCTGTACGGGCAATATTTGCCGAACCAATTGACCATAACGAATAAAATAATTTCATTCTATGTCCAGTTGCCTTTCATAAAACACCTTGTTTATCAGCGACTGTCCATTTTTAGTTTTGCAAGACGTCTAAACTCGGACGAGGGGGATAAAACTGTCCACATCGCCGTTGTGCGTGTAGTGTTTATCGCGAGTTGTTGTGGCGCGTAATCAGCGTTATGATCGATGTAAAGGTGGCGGCGATGTGGACAGTTTTACCCCCTCGTTCGATTTTAGATCTCTTGTCAAGCTAAAAACGGACATTCACTCATAAACAATGTGTTTTATGAAAGATAAGAGGACATAGAATCGAATTATGTTATTGGTTATGGTCAATTGGTTTGGCAAATATTGCGTACGGCACCTTCCCAACAACTCGATCTTGTGATTGGTTTGCAGCCGTAGCTTTGTTCTCACGTAGTAAAGAACAAGGCTACACCGGAGCTATCTCCAATCTCACTGTTGACATTGAATAAAATAAATAACATCAGAAGTACATTAATTGAGATGCTCCATATCACACCCACCTTGGTGCCTGAAATATTTTCGGAGCGTCAACCGACGGCGAAACGTCTTATGAGCAATATCATTGGCTGAGAATGACACACCACTGCCTGGTGTTGCTACGGTTCAAGGGACACAACTCGCGGTATCACGATATTTGACCAACGAACGATGTCGTTACGGCCAGCCTAAGGACAACGGTCCGAAGAGATTTTCAGATTATTTCATCAGGCCGAATACCTTGTAATATATAATTAAGAGAGTATGTGCAACTATCGTAGATCTTTGCTACATATTACCTGTTTTAAGGGTTGTATTAATGTCCCCAAGTACCTGCTCTCTAAAATACTTATAGTGAAATTCAATCTATTAGATTGAAATTAGTGACCAATCTTTTAATGGAATTAAATTATTCAATCTAATAGATTGAAAATGACAAATGAATCTGTTGTAGACAGAAAATTCAATTTACTATACTGAAATTTTCAATCTAATAGATGGAATATTTAATTAAATAAATTGATCAGTAATTCCAATCTGATAGATTGAATTTTCAATCTAATTATTTTAGAGAGTGTGTTGCTCTTCCATGACATTAGTGAAAGCGGGGATAAAGTAATAAGCGAGGACAAAAGTAATTGTACCAAAGTTCCAAGAAAAAATAATTATAAAGTCTCGTTTTAGCAAAGGGATTAATATTATGCATGGTTGAATTGAGTTTTGCAATCATTTTATTTTTGTTATTTATTTTGTGACTTATTCCATTTTTCTTACAGATACAACAACAATTTGAGTTTGAGCAAAAGCGAGATTTTGTCAACAGTCACCCCTTCTTTTCACAATGGGTCGATAAATGCAAACACCAGTTAGAGATTGCCCTGGTACACCGGAAGTACGGCTTTGGAGATGAAGTGACTACACAGGGAAACATGGCGGACAGGATACATTTTTTGATTAGGTACGTAGAGCTTACATTATTTTCCTGATCGGGTTTCCTGATACCACATCGGTACGGTACGTCGGCCGTCTTTGAGGTATTTCCGTTATCCACCGGGATGAGTGTTTCTCAACATCTATGAAGGAGTAGTATATAAAGCATGAATCTCTTATAATTTACGCTTTCTATACTACTCATATGAATTGCGAAATGCAATTCTCGAACTCATTTGAAGGCTTTCATGCAAATGATTTTCTTTTCGTTTCCCCTTAAATATTGCCAATGTAGCATAACGGGCTTCGTGAAGGATTGATTGCTTTAGTTTCGAAAGGGTGCATTAAGGGGTTCGTTAATGAGAAACGGGGACACATAGTGGGGAAGAACGCTGGCAGGGGGACATGGGGGAGGGGGTTATGATCCGAATGTCCTGTTTGATAATGTTAAATCTGGGGACGGTGGGTTTCCAAGTCTAATCTTGAATTATATGACTTGGGTGCCACCAAAAGATGGACTACGACTGTTTCAACTTTAAAATGTGTCGATTCATTTTCAGTGGAGAAGCCCGGGTTATAGCTGAACCAAGACGACATAAGAAACAATTTGGCGTCGACTTTCCTTCGAGCGACCATGACATGAAACATGGAGAGGTCGTATATAAACACCACGAGCTCAGCAGGTGATTTAATAAGTGGTAACCATGTCACAGAGATATTTTCTCACGATATTTCCGAGGACATTCTGATTCGCGTTTGAATGACAACTGTTAAAAGTCTGTCCATTTTGATCAATCGTCTAAATTTCAGCTTGCTAGAAATTAATAGTTAATCGGCATAAAAGTTCTCTTTAGTTTTTGCGGCGTGTGTAACAAGCTGAACTCTTCAAAATGGCTATCATTACTCTTTCATATTGATAATATATTACGCTTGAAATAACTTTTTAATTCTCTCCATATAAAACTCCTATACTGTAGTTTGATATACCGGGCTCAATTACATAGCGAGACGTCCTAATATGTATTCGTGTTAGAGTTGAAAAGAACATTGATGTCGAAAAAATAATAACAGGGGGGTCCCTGGGTGTGTCGCTTATATCCCATGCCCACTGAAATTGCCGAATGATAATCCATCCGCACACACCTCCATGAGATAACATGAGATTATTGAACTTTGTACCTGTGAGCAAGAATACATTATGACGGAATGATGGAATTAAACCCCGGAAAATAAAACTACAGTGCTGTGGTTTAATATGGAGAGAATTAAAAAGTTATTTCAAGCGTGATATATTATTACTAAGTAATGGTGGTCATTTTGTAGAGTTCATTTTGTTTTTCACGCTGTAAAAATGAAAATGTATGCAGAGTTAAAGGTTGATTTTTGACGAGCTCCAAATTGGACGAGTAATTAAAATGGACAGGCTTTAGACTCAAAATCAATGCAATAGCGATGCTTGGCCTGCTTGGAAAGAAAGTATCCAAGTTCAGTGGAAGAGTACCCAGCCTTGACCGTTAGTGGCATCCTCTCCCAGGGTGCTTTGCGCTACGCTCTATTTACCCCTGTAGGGGCCTCGCCATGTTTTGCAGGATTCTTGCAGAAACCAAGAACTGTACTATCTAACTGTTCTACTGATCGCAAAATATATATGTATCTTGAAATACAGTAAACAGTTATTCAATGTGTTTCAAAACGGCAGTATCACACAGTTTCAAAGCAGCTTTTTGACAAACTAGCCTAGAACTGTATGTTGCGGAAATATATATCGGTGAGTAGCGACTAATTAAACGGTCGCCATGTTCGTTTACTGTAACAACAGATGATCTCGGGTCAACTTCGGCACAGTCCGTGAGACCCTGACTGCGCCGAATGGAGAGGCGCGGAGCAGAACATAAAGAATGCCTGATAGGGCTTGCGTTAGTGGGCGCTTGATCAGGAGTCAAGGGAGACAAACACCTTACGAGAGTACACGCCTTCCCAGGGATCGGCCTCCGTGGGTTCCTCAATCCGTTGGGTGGGTGGTCCCTCTGCCTCGATCCTGGCCTCTATGGGCTATTCCAAACTCAATCTTATCTGCGGTACGAAAGAAACGGTGATGGCATTCCATTTGATTCGGTTTAGCATCGTCGACATTTATCACATAAATGCATGGATACCCCATGGACTAACCATTGGTTTCAGCGTAACACACTCAGGCGCTAAAGCGTCTCCAAGCAGATCGTGCAGGTAAAACCGACGGGACCGTGGCTGGCAGACACAGGAAGTTGTGGAGCATCCAAAGAGAGGCAGATGTTCCGCCCATTTGTCGTTGGTCCACCAATTAAATTCGCTGTTGATGGATGGGCACGTCTGTGTGTAGTCCAAGAGTGCGCATGCGTATATTCCCGGTCAACCACTCCAGTCTCCATGGGCCATCTCATGGATTATTGTATGGGGGCATATAGGCATGTCATCAGTGTGGAACGGTAAATGACATTTCTCTACCACAGACCTCAGGTGCGCATGCGCATATCACAGATTAGCAAACCCAGCCGTATTCTACACCAGGGCGGATACAATACGACACCATGCACGACACATTTGGACCCAAGGCGGCTCATCTATCCCTAAACACGTCCCTACGCACCCAAAACATGCCCTTTCTCCACAACTCCTATACTGCACATGTGCATCATGGCATCAATGATCAACGTGGATAGCAGCTCAGTCGTATTCTACACCATAAGAGCTTCAATACGACACCCAGTACGATACTTCGCTCGATGTAAAGTCCGTATTTCCGGATTTTTACGAGATATCCGCAATCCCATTTGTATTCATCCGAGATTCACGGGACCAGAAATGACCTCGATGTTACTAGGTCATAGGTCAATTCAAGGTCAAAGGTCAAAGTTGAACTCAAGGTCCAGGGTCAACCGCAATTCCACTGGATTGCCAACTGCACGGAATACATGTAGGCAGAGATCGATCCTTCGTGCACCTGGCGTATTACCACGTGTCTCTTGCCTTCGTTGTTATAATTGCAGTTTCCATTGTGTGTTCTTCGGGAAGTATTCAAGAGGAGGACATAATAATTAACTGTGATTAACTGTGACGTATTGAATCTTTATTTCTGCCAGTTAAGCCCGTTGAAATCGGTTCCCGCATAACTGTTGTATCAGTCAAAGTAAACCCAGACTGCCGGTGTAAATGTCCAAAGGTATAATGTTCCTTCTCATGTGATTTCCTCTGGAAGCAGATGTCCTTCCCAATTTGGAAATCTGGAAAAGTGTCCTAGCTAGGCTATTGAGTAGGAATCAGGCATTGTTTATAAATGTCCTAGCTAGAATATTGGGCAGAACTATTTTTCAACTTGACATTTTTCCTTAATACACCGAGTCTGGGTTCACGGAGGCCGGAACAAACAGCTAAATTACCCATAACAGCTAAAGATTCTGATCACGGGAAGGCATATCTTCATCTGCGCGGAAGGATGTTGTGGGTGGATGGTTGGGGATAGAAAGTTGTGATACGTTACCAGCAGAATAAATTTGCTCCTCGATAAATGTCAGAGCCAGCTTTTCAAAGGTTATGACGAAGCTTCAATCTCACTTTTTTTTATTTTTAGCATCGAAAAGCCCCAGACTGGACGAAACAATAAAGCAAAGCAGGACCGAGGGCATCGTAATCAAGACTCTGTACCTCTGCCACATATCGTCGATTCCATTGCTACACGCAGACTTGACGGTTACGTCGCCGCCGAGAAAAAAAGTTTTGATAGGATCATTGATTTGTGTTTGGTCCGAGATGGAGAGGTTTTGGGTGATGTAGAATTCTTGACCGGTTTCTCGGCTTACTTGTTCACCGTGAAATGCACTACGGAATGTGAATTTTTCTCCGTGAGCTTTAAAACAATGGATCGACTCTCCACGAGGAAAAATCCGATGACCTTAGACCTGATGCGTTGGGCTGCAGAGATAAAGATGCAAAGCAGAGTGGCGACGGAGTTGGGCAAAAAAGTTCCTCTAATTTCTGTGCTGCTGTTCAGACTCCGCGAAGGGGAGACAGATGGGAAAACTGGCGACGGAGTCAAACTCACAAAGGACGGGAAACAGATCAGGAAGGCAACCCCGTTTCTGCCCAGTCAAAGAGCTCAAATGAAGCAGATAAAACAACTGTTTCTCGAGAACAAAGGTCCGCTATTGCAACCTTTAACAAACGGGGCTGTGTACTACAGACAGTTGTCACAGAAACGCGCTCAAGCGCGCAAAGAGGATAGAGAACAGAACCAACGAGAAGCTTTCTTTGATTTCCCGTGTTTAGAAAGACAACTGGTGGATGCGAAACTGGATAAAAGTAAAGAAGTTCGAAATTTCGACAAGAAGCGTCAGAGACTGTGGAGCAAGCGAAATGTTGATAACGTGGAAGCTTTCCGATGGAAAATGTGATATGAAATTTAGAGAAGAGAGTTGAGTTCCCATTTCCAGTCCCTACTTCATGTAAGGGGCACGAAAGAATACATACAATAGCCAAGTTGAGGACAATGGGTCAAGACCCAAGGCTTTTCAGCTGTATAATGGTCCGGACAATATATCTTTACATTGAGTATCGAAAGTATTCCCAACAACTACGACATGTTATAAAGACTATGTTTGCAATAAATTGTTCAGAAAATTATTATTATACCAGGAAGACGATCCGATAGGAAATAAATACTTTACATTTACTTGTCGTTCGTTTGTGGAACTGTGTTTCGAACTTTTGGTCGATCGCTTTTTCGGCTCTTGTTCCCGGTCCCCCACTGTATGGCCTACGGTTCAAGTGTTTGGTACGAGTCGTCAGACATAAACTAACAAAACACAAAACACAACCTCCTTCCCCACTTGTACATAATACAGCTATTTAATGTGTCGAATATCCTTCATTCAACATGTAAATCACATCTCTCTTTGTTTGCATCAATCGTTAATTGGCAATGTACTTTTATTGTATATTTAGGCCTAATGCCGCTGTTGTATCTAGACCACTACCCAGAAACTCCTGCTCTTGACTTCGGTATGTGAAGGAAAATGCATGCCGGACGAATAAATGATTTGCGTTCTATGTCAAATAAAATGAAGGGGATCTAATCCGTCACAACCGAGGGGAGGGTTGGTTCACCCCAAACTGTGCATAGCCTCGAGGTGGAATCTGCTCAAGGTTGGAATACACTATTTATTTATCCCACTGCGTCCCAGGTTAAACAACTTCAGTTCGTCCCCAGAAAACTGACCTTCCTATATCTTAGTCTGAAACTATATACTGATGTTGTTCATCATCAGTCGTCTCACTTCACGTGAAATGTACCGAACACACTGCAATCTAATGGAATTTTTACAATGTACACCGTGTTCTGAGACTAGAACTTACGCTGCACACAGCCAGAAAAAGGGTGACACTTATCACCGTAAAATGGTGATGACAGCATCACCCCAAAAAGGTGATGAGTTAGAGCCATCATCCTTTTTCACCATCACCTTAAAAGGGTGATGGTGTCATCATAAAAGGGTGAGGGGTGATCAGCAATGAATGCAAATTTTTAGGTCATCGCCCTAAAAGGGTGATGTTCGTTACCCTAAAAGGGTGACGACCTGAGCCATTACCCTTTTTGATCACCTTTAAAGGGTGATGAACAGGCATCATCACCATAAAAATGTACTTTTTCTGGCTGTGTGATACCGTCGTTTGATTATGTCCTGTACAGAGCACTGGGTCGCCGCTGTTACATTTTTTTCAGGAATAAATTGAGACAGATAAGCGGAACACAAGAGAGAATTAAGGTTTAACGTCGCGTTCAGCAATATTTCAGCTATATAGCTGATCGACAATGACAATCGACAATGACATCAATTCCTATCAAGTATATACAATCCCGTCTATTCCTATATCACATAAACATCCATTCTGCATACTCCTCCGGTATTTTCCTCTTCACTCAACACTCCATTGTGTTCCAATCAGTTAAAATCTTTATCTGACATGCTTTATTATTGCAAACACTTCGACAATAGATATCCCACGTCAAATAAATTTGTGTTGAAATGTTCGCGATAGTTAAAGCATGCCAGATGAAGATTTTATCTGATTTGCAACACCTATAGCCCTTTCCGGAAAGTGTCTGATCTCCCTCTGAATTTCTGCCGCTCTTTAAGGTTAGAGATATGAAAAACTGCTTCCGGGAAGCTTTCACTTTTACCAAAGGCATCCGCAATTATTTGGAACAATATATTGAACTATTCAAGACTATGTATTTGAAAAACTATTTTGTTTATATTTTCTGCATGAACCAAAAGATCTTGCATACGTGTACATTATGAAGACAATTTTCTTGAAAAATAGACTATTTAATTACTAAAACTAATTGTGAGGGCCTTTGGTACCCACCGGAAGTTCTCTGCACCAATATGCCCCTGGTGAAACAAGGGAGATAAAACGTTTTCCGAATTGGACTATATATTGGTGTCTTTGGTGCATGACCAGGATTTGCTAAAATTGTAGTGGGGATGAAAATAAAAAAGAAAAAAGAACAAAAAAACACATTTACCGATGTTTAATTATATAATGTATGAAGGAATCGCAATAAGTTTGAATTTGACGTAGAATGAGTCCTGGGCTCACTCAGCTTAGAGCCCCAAGACTCGTCCATACAAACCGTACGATCTAAGAACTTAATTATTATAGACATTGAGACACAAATGACCAATAAACGTAAATATACTGAAATAAAATTAGTTGTGAGCAGTAGATTGAATGAAATGCCTCGAGTTCTTTTGTAATCGTGAACTGTACATGACGCGGAAGAACACAACGTTCCCATTAAATACGTTTTCATTAGTTGTGCCTCTCATGTCTATAGTTAAAACCAGCCACAGTGGCAATTGTGTTGAACGTGGAGTAGAGGAGTTTTATAATTGTAATCGAAAAAGTGAAGAAACGACACAAATAGTTGAAGTGTTCGAGGAATTTACCGTATTTGAAAGGTACAGTTTTTGACGGTCGCTGATCAACTGCCATGTTTGACAGCTGACGTCTGCAAATGTGAAAAAAGTAGTTCCGGTAAGTAAGTATTTAATATCAAACACAATTAGAAGTACATTAAGCATTACAGTCCAGTAGTATAGTCAGAGCAGATACTGCTTCATTTCGTAGTAGAAAAGCGCATTTCGAGCCCTGTTGACCTTGCGACGCAATGCGCACAGGGGAAGGATGTAGAGGTCTCGGGCATTATAGTTCCGACAGGTGGCGCCACCAGGGTGACGTCACTTCCGACATCGAATTCCGCCGCGGTGATGCGGTCAAAAAGCCTCCGCGGACAGAAAGTAGTCCCAAATACGTGGGGAGCCGGGGAAATTCTCCGACAATTATCCAAAAGGGCTAATATCGGTCCCCGGGCTTATCGGGGCCTGCCTATCAACTCATGGGTGGGTGCATGTAAAAGTTTCTCCAGAAAAAATATAAAAAGCGGAACACGGACTTTACCCCTACAATAGTGGAAAACCCCTATCAAGCCTGTCCAAAAGGGCTAATATAGGTCCACGGGATTATCGTGGCCTGCTATCAAGTCATGGGTGGGTGCATGTAAAATAAGGATTTGTCCCCGAAAATATAAAAAGCGGAACACAGACTTTACCTCTACAATAGGGACCTGATTCGCACATTTGCGTCTATACGGGAAACTGCCTGTATGGGGTATGGGGGTGGTCATTTTTTTTTTGCGGATTTAACTATGGGTTGTTTGGTCTTGTTTTTCACTTCTCACCACGAAAAATACGATGGGAGGGGTCTCGAAGTTAAGCGGTGAAATTTTTCGAAAAGTTCACGGAGGCATGGATAGGCCCATAGGCCCATACTGCCTCAGGGGGATAGCTCCATACTGGGAAATTCACACATGTTCATTGCGGTATGGGTTGTTTGGTCTTGTTTTTGTCGTATCGCCATGTAGAACACGATGGGAGGGGTCTCGAACTTAAGCCGTGAAATTGTTCGAAAAGTTCACGGAGGTCTGTATAGGCCCATACTGGCTCAGGGACATAGGTCCATACTGGGCAATTCACACATGTTCATTGCGGCATGGGTTGTTTGGTGTTGTTTTTCTCGTCTCGGGCTGTAGAATACGAACTCGAAGTTAAGCTGTAAAATTTTTCGACAAGTTCTCGGAGGTCTGGATAGGCCCATATGTCCATAATGGCTCAAGGGGATAGGTCTATATTGGGCAATTCACAAATGTTCATTGCGGTATGGGTTGTTTGGTCTTGTTTTTCTCGTCTCACCACGAAAAATACGATGTTGTTTTTCTCGTCTCGGGCTGTAGAACACGACGGGAGGGATCTCGAAGTTAAGCTGTGAAATTTTTCGACAAGTTCTCGGAGGTCTGGATAGGCCCATATGTCCATAATGGCTCAAGGGGATAGGTCTATATTGGAAAGTTAAGCGGTGAAATTTTTCGAAAAGTTCACGGAGGTCTGGCTAGGCCCATACTGGCTCAGGGAGATAGGACCATACTGGTCAATTCACACATGTTCATTGCGGCATGGGTTGTTTGGTCTTGTTTTTCTCGTCTCGGGCTGTAGAACACGACGGGAGGGGTCTCGAAGTTAAGTTGTGAAATTCTTCGACAAGTTCACGGCGATTTGGATAGACCCATAGGCCCATACTGGCTCAGGGGGATAGGACTATATTGGGCAATTCACACATGTTCATTGCGGTATGGGTTGTTTGGTCTTGTTTTTCGCGTTTCATCACGTAGAACACGATGGGAGGGGTCTCGAAGTTAAGCGATGAAATTTTTCTAGTATATAAAACACGGATAGAGCCTTATTGAACTTTGACCTCTGAGTGCACTCTGTCCCATGATGCATCACTTCCGTAATGACGTCATGTGTGACGTCACTTTCGGTGTGACTCGTTCGTGCGTGACCTTGGAGCGGGGGCCTCTTCAACATCCGGGTTTTCCTAGGCCCGGCCGCACGCCTACGCGGACTGAGTTTCCCCCGACCCGGCCGCACGCCTGCGCGGGATATCCGGTCGCACGCCTGCGCGGGTTATCCGGCCGCATAGGATGGTCCATCTCTACACCAAATACCTTCCTTCACTTCCCCAAAATGCCCACTTTCGCTACTACTCGTACCGATGACGTCACCGATGACGTCACAGATGCTGTGGACAGCCCTCCAATCGGGGTCTACGCCCCGAGAGCTACAAAATGACACCTCCCAGGACACATTCGGACCAATAGTGGTCCATCTCTACCCACACACGCACTCCCAAAATGACCACTTTACTTACTACACTCAACTGCGATTGACGCGACTTGCAATAAAAACACGCCATTCTGACTCTACCCCACAAAAGCTTCATTTTAACACTTCCCACGACCCATTTGGACCAATAGTGGTCCATCTCCACCCCAAACACACCCCCACGCACCCCCAAAATGCATACTTTCTATACTACGGCCAGCGCCGAATATTGGAAACGGTCCGGTCGGGAGCTCTTCCACGAGAGCTTCAAAATAAGACCTCATACGACACCATAGGACCACTAGGGGCTCACCTAGACTCCAAAACGTCCACTCAGCACTATTTACCCACTACGCATGTGCGCAGTGGCTTTTTCGAAAAATTTCACCGCTTAGCTTCGGGACACCGCCCATCGTGTTCTACGTGATGAGACAGGAAAAACAAGACAAAACACTGAGCCAGTATGGGTCTATGGGCCTATCCAGACCTCCGTGAACTTTTCAAAAACAAGACCAAACAACTCAAACCGCAATGAACATGTGCGAATTGCCCAGTATGGACCTATCCACCTGAGCCAGTATAGGCCTATACACAGACCTACACAGGACCTGAACTTTTCGAAAAATTTCACCGCTTAACTTCGAGACCCCCCATCGTGTTCTACGTGATGAGACGTGAAAAACAAGACCAAACAACCCATACCGCAATGAACGTGTGTGAATTCCCCAGTATGGACCTATCCCCCTGAGCCAGTATAGGCCTATATACAGACCTACCCGGTACCTGAACTTTTCCAAACGTTTCACCGCTTAACTTCGGGACCCCTCCCATCGTGTTCTATATGTGGTGAGACGAGAAAAACAAGATCAAACAACCCATACCGCAATGAATATGTGTGAATTCCCCAGTCTGGACCTATACCCCTGAGCCAGTATAGGCCTATATACAGACCTACCCGGTGCCTGAACTTTTCAAAAAAATTGACCGCTTAACTTCGAGACCCCTCCCGTCGTGTTCTACGTGGTGAGACGAGAAAAACAAGACCACCCCCATACCCCATACAGGCATTCCCCCGTATAGATGCAAATGTGCGAATCATTCCCCTATTGTAGGGGTAAAGTCCGTGTTCCGCTTTTTATATTTTTTTTCTGTGAAAACACACACCCACCCATGACTTGATAGGCGGGCCCTGATAAGCCCGGGGTACCGATATTAGCCCTTTTGGACATGGTTGATAGGAGTTTTCCCCTATTGTAGGGTTAAAGTCCGTGTTCCGCTTTTTATATTTCTTCTTCCGTGAAAACATGCACCCACTCATGACTTGATAGCCCTGGAGGAGGACTTCACTTTGACACCTCACTCGACCCAATCGGTCCACTAAGGATCCACCTCGGTCCCAAAACGTCTATTCCCATACTCTTTTTAGGTATTCCCCATATACATTAACATTGTAATTCACTTGGTTGACATGGGTCTACTTTCTGTCCGCGGAAACTTTTTTGACCACATCACCGCCACACCGCATCACCGCGGAGGAATTCGAGGTGAAAAGTCACCTGACCTGGTGGCACCACCTGTCGGCAATATAATGTACTTGACCGCCACATGACCTCCACAAACCTCCCCGTAAGAAGTCCCCAGGAGTTATCTCCCCCGGCAAAAGTTGATTCTATATGCGGTGACTATATTACTAAGGGTATATACGGTACCCTGTTATTGACTATTGACCTCAGGGTGCAACATTCCGGTTCTTTGTGACGTCACTTCCGATTCAATTCACGTGACCGAAAGTGACCTTTGACCCTGCACACAGGTGTTTGCTCTATATTCGAACTACATCGAAGATTTTATAGCTCCAACGTCAGATACTTATATTTTATTAATTGTATACTACAGTCAGAAGAAAGCGTTTAAAGGTTAAGCCCAAATATACATGCTATGTTTCGGGCACGGAATATTAAAATGTCGATATACAGATAAGATCATAATCTGCTATAATATTAATATGCGATTTCCAGATGTTTATGATGGTTTACGTGGCACAGAACCAGGTAAACGGCAGAGGTTCTAAGTGCACAAGGATTTCTAGTATGAAAATACTTCACCTCACAAATTATGTATTTTCCCAAACGACTGGAGGACTTGTGGAGGACTCTAATCTGTTATATTTTTTGCTGATTCATCAAATTATCTTTTCTCGTGTACACATTTATCGTATTACTGGGTTGTTATTCCCATCCTTTGGACCCTCGATACAATTATTGTTTACGGGGCTATTGTACAGTATATCTATAAAGTGAGATTAGAATTAATATCAGAATCACTTAGACAAACATAACAACGTGAACGGGTTGACAGAGAAGACCGCTCTCAACGATCCTAGACCGTAAGAACAAAGTTATTTCATTTTCAGTCTGTGATATAC
This sequence comes from Hanleya hanleyi, assembly GCA_036873755.1. Taxonomy (NCBI): domain Eukaryota; kingdom Metazoa; phylum Mollusca; class Polyplacophora; order Lepidopleurida; family Hanleyidae; genus Hanleya; species Hanleya hanleyi. Next base: position 13,474 of record JAVTVY010057447.1, on the reverse strand, counting down.
CAATATTTCAGCGGGACGTTCTGATATCATTTGATTACAGATATAAAGAAGTTTACTTGACGAAGATATTTTTCGTATACAATTAACATCAATTCCAAATATGCACAAAATGAAAACCAAAAAAAACACACGGGAAAAGCAGTCCTGTTAAGACAACAAAAGTCAGTGTTAAAATATTTTCTTGGAAATATGAAACGCAATGGTATATTCCTAATATTATTCAACTTCTGTCAGGTTGAACATGCTGCTTCGGACTAATTTTGATGATATAGTGATCGTATTTCTATATTCGGTTTACAGTTTTCCTTCCTGTAACAGGCCACACAATTATTTTGACGTGAAAAATTTGGCTAAAATCTGTCCTTTAATTTTCTCTTCCTAGTTGAATGACAGAGAGAGAGAAATAATATTTAAATATAAACTGTAATTTTAGTAAATATTTCTGCCAGCTATTTTCATTGTTAAAGCTTTGCTTAAATTCTATGTGAATCACTCCATTTATATGCAGTCCCGCTGGTAACATCAAAGGAATATTCAACACCGAAATAGTACATCACCAGCCATGAGAGCAAAGGAAGTTGTTGGCATTTACCTAATCGCAGCTGTTATGTGTAAGTATCGGTTGGATTCCAAGAATACTTCTTGTACCAGTAATGCCCATATTTTATATCAATTCTTGTAAGCATCAGTTGCCTTCCAGGAATACATCTGACAATTACATAACGTGAAAAGTGTTCATATTTAAACATTTCTAACACTTATATTGAACGCCTGACACATAAAAGTACAGTTTTGCGTGAAACTGTTCACATATGCACACATCACATTTGAACACATATTTCTTAGTTTTAAAATACTAATTTTGGGGATTTTTTTACCCATTATATTTCATAATTTTTAAAATAATCAGATTGTCAATTTCGATAATTTTGCATTGATTTCGTTTTAAACACATTTACAGATTTTACTGAAGTGTTCATTAGCGTCCACGTTTTGTGACTCATTTAGACGCGTTCAAAAACGTAGATGTTATGCTTTCACCCATTTACCCTCACAGGCAGATAAATGTGCAAATTACGAGAACTGTAGCGAGGGACATAGTACCCAAAGTAAAATGTAAAGCACACAGATATCTGACAAATAACAAAGAATTTTGTATCTTAAAGTGATCGTAAACCCTTAAGTAAAGTTTCCATCAAATGAAAGACCATTGCAAACAGTGTGGGAAAATATTTATTGTAATTTTTTTCGATTTTTTTACACAGAGTAAACTGCAAATAAAGCCTGGTATTCTATGGTGGCCTGTTGCAATCATATCTAGGTCCAGTGACGTCACACTGCCTTAATGCACTTTTCAATGCTTGATTTGAGCTTAAGGTGTGTATACTTTGAGTCCCAACACAGATTCACTGTTCCAATCATGAATGTGCATACCAAAATCTTGACGATGGTATCTCGTAAGTGACAAGTCAATTTGAATCTTGCATTTAATTTCCCCGATTTTGGTGAAACATGCGCATTGGAACAGTGAGTCTGTGTTGAAACTTAAAATATACACACCTTAAACTTGAATCAAGCATTGGAAAGTGCATACATGCACAGTTTCAAATATATGTATTTAAGGCAGTGTGACGTCACTCGACATAGATATGATTGCAACAGACCACCATATAATACCATGCTTTATTTGCAGTTTTCTCTGTGTAATAAAATCGTCAAAAATTACAATGAATATTTTCAGACACTGTTCGCAATGGTCTTTCATTTGATGGAAACTTTACTTGAGGGTTTACGATCACTTTAAGTTATCTCTTGGTTTTTCATTCCAGTTGTGTGTTTGAATACAGCGTTGAGTGATCCACTGGTGCCTGGTAAGTTCATGTAGCTGTTTCTCGCTCACTGATAAAATCACCAATGAAAGTGTCATCTATGAAATGTACTTCAGGGGAAAAGTCGAAAGAATGAAGTTTTGATACGAAATCTCGCTCGTTTGACTTGTGTTACATGGGTTAAACGTGTCAAACCACGTGTGGTCAAGTCCGGATTTTGTAGTGGCAAAAGGCGACGAATATTGACCGTCGGCTTCAAGAGCAATAATACATTATGGAGCTGTATCATTTAGTGGTGTCCCGGTACCTCAAGCCAGCACTATTTGGATAGCGAAAACCTTTCTTATTATTGTCTTAGAAATATTTTTATGCTGTTTTAATGAATTTTAATCCAAGTAAATGCGACAAGAAGGATCCTTCTAGAACACACATCGATTAGCAAGCGTCAGATACGACATCCATCCGAACAACGACAACGACGAACAACGACAATTGAAAATTTTCTCAGCCGACGTATGACAACCCTCTCTTGCCTGCGTGATTTGAGGTGTATCGCAACATAAAGAGGAAAGTTGGGGGGGGGGGGTGATTGTGCTGCCTCCCCTCAGGCCCGTAGCCAGGGGGGTTTTCTGGTTTCTGGGCCCTTTCGGAAATATTATATATTATTCTCATATAAATGCCCTTTTCAAACTGAAGCGAACCCCCTATTTGCCCTTTTCCCCATAGAGCGAACCCCCTGATGTGCCCTTTTGGAGTGAAGGCGAACCACCCGTCAGTAAATCCTGGCTATACGGCCCTGCCCCTTAAATCTATTCGATTCCCCTCAGGCCAGGGAGATGAAACTTATCACACTAATAATACCCTTGAGTCTCTTCTGTCCAAGGATGCAGATTGTGGTCAACCTTCAGTAACATCTCACGCTAATAGCAAAGAAGAAACCTACTGATGTCCAAAATTCAAAGGCCAAGGCCACGAGGCATAACAAAATCAGAAAGCCATTGAAAATTTCTGTGAGTGTAGGGACAGATTGTAGGGCTACAAAGATGAAAAATTTATTAGTGATTGTCCAGATGTCAAATCTAGTGAGAATTGTCAAAGTGAATCAAAGCATCAGAAAAGGTAGCCTTGCAATACACGGCCCCGTGGATGGAAATGGCTGCTGTATCAACTGTGCCATGCGCGCCCTTCTACAATAATGTCTTCCCAAATTGAACCTGAAAATACAGTTGGAGAGCGAACTGCTGTTGTTAGATAGCTACTTGCGCATGCGTCCTTTTTTTAGTGTATCACAGTGACACGCAATGGATGGTACTATTATATGCAGGGGTGACAGATGAAGAGTGTCACTGAATGTGAATCAACCCCTTGAGATCCAAATAATTGTCTTGAATAAGCGAAATGTATGCCTACATCATAGTTTTGATACGGTTTCTATCATTCTAGGCAAATCTGGAAATAAAACATTTAGTCTGGTGTTTTTCAGTCATTGTTGTTGTCAGTCATAGCAACTACCCTACATCTTTTCACTATTCAGAAAAACCTCCATAATTTGTATTGACCAATCAATTGACAATATCATATCTGTCCGGTTCGCCCATATCGACCACGCGGTCTTAGAAAATTGTATTTGACGATTCATTGGAGTTGTGGATTTACGGTGACATACCAAGAACCAAGGAGTATTGAACATTGAAAGTTGGTAGAAGGAAATCAAGGTCTATTTATTACCATTTGCTGTGGTTTCATTTCGTGTGCAGATCGAATATTACGTGATAAAACTTCCGAAAGACGAAATAGGAAGAGGGGCGATCTCGGCTGAGAGCGAATTACACAGAAAGCCTAGTCCTTCAGTCGAGAATCCAACGTTAAAGAAAAGACAGATGCATATGCGTGACACAAGATATAATTTGGACGTATTAATAAAATGTAATGAAAATGTTTTACAGTCCATGTCCCGTGTGAGACATAGAAGCTGTGTGTAAGTTAGTTACCACTTTCGAGGTCGGTGTCTAAGCCGAATGAACACTCGAGTCTGTATGAGATGTTCGCCGAGGCCGCGAGGCGAAACCCATGCGGCCTCGAAGGCCGCGAGACGAAACCCATGCGGCCTCGGCACACAACTCGCACGGACAGAGTGTTCAATCGGTTTGAACACCTGTCCCTCAGGCGATAACTATTACGTATCAACCTGTGGTTTCACATTTCAGACTGTCCACAGCTGAAGTGCGTGGCGTGCGCCACCGGCAACGTGAAAGACGAAAACGGCTGTGATACATGTCAATGTAACGACCCGGCTTGTGAGGTGAGGGAAACATGGGTGTTTTCATTGTTATCTCACCGACAAGGGCCCTGTATGGGCTGGTCGAGTGGTCGGTCCATTTAATGTAAATTACCAGTGCGGATATTCTCATATCTGTCATTACATCAAACCAATCATGCATGGCTTTATTATTCTTAATCCTATTAAAGGAAAGGAGCAGTTACGGTAACATACGGAAAACTCCATGTAAAGCTAAAGATGTATTTCTTTAATTCTGTACAAGAAGCTGTGATTCATATAGAAAAATGCCCAAGCGTAATATAGTTAACGCTCAAAACAGGACGTAACACAGCGTCAACTGATGTTTGAAATCGGGCTTTCATCTGTTTTTCGCATGTTTAGAATATTACCTCCGAGTTGGATATAACTCTTCGCTGACATATAGCCGTGCAGTCTTCTTCTAGTCGACTTTCTAGAAGACGAACAATATATCCCTATACTCTCTAAAAAAACTTGAGTGAACTGTTCCACTCAAGTTTGAGTGAAATGTTCCTGTTTACTCAAACTTGAGTTACTTTTCACTCAACTTGAGTTACTTTTCACTCAACTTAACCACTCAAGTTCACTCAACTTGAGTGGGATGAATTTCCACTCTTATGCTTGAGTGAATGTCATTCAAGTTGAGTGCATTAACTCAAGTTGAGTGAAAAGTAACTCAAGTTGAGTGAAAATCTCACTCAAGTTTTGAGTGGGATGAATTTCCACTCTTACTTGAGTGAAATTTCACTCAACTTTGTTTAGAGAGTAGTCAGCCGATCAGGAAAATAAGGATGTGATGGCCTCGTGTGCCACGATGATCTGTGTGTCGGCTACAGACATTTACACTGTTATTGGATACTTACATGATAATAAACACAAAGGAAACTGTTTGTCAGTCAGAATTTAATTACATTCTTCCTTGTGAATATGTCCCTACCGAAACCACGCATCTTGATAACGAACAAAAAGGTCTTTCTAACCCACAACAAGTCACCTGATAACAAGTATATCCCCAGGATAGTTCAAATATTTTATTGGATTTGAGAGATTAATGGATGCCACTACTATCTAGGGATCAGGCATGAGACAAAAGTCACATCTGTATGCAATATTAACAACAATAACTACACCAGACATACACATGTAGTCCTATACATAGTGTTTTTAATCCACTTTGATCAGACAATCAGAAATCTGTTTCAGCGCGATGTAAGTTGGTGATATATTTCCAAAGATCACTAATACAGATATGCCATGTATTAGTGCATGGAAATACTCATTAGCTCTGAAAGCCTATCCTAATTCCAACATCTGTAACCATATTGGACACGTTTGAAACATTTTATCCACCAACTACGTGCGGGTATTTAGATATGGCAAAGGTGCATGTATGGTGTTCTATTTGGTATGGTGTTCTATTTGTGCCAAGTTTCCGTCGCCTTTTCAAAACGCGACGTCGCCTTTTGAAACGCGACGTCGCGTTTCGAAACGCGACGTCGTGTTTCGAAACGCGACGTCGCGTTTTTAAAACACGACGTCGCCTTTTGAAAAACACGACGTCGCCTTTTAAAACGCGATGTCGCGTTTCTTTCCTATGTTTTTGCATTGTAAAACTTGACACAACGAAACTCGACGTCGCGTTTTCAAAAGGCGACGTCGTGTTTCACCCGCGTCTTGTTTGGCAATGTTAAAAGATAGGAAAGAAACGCGACGTCGCGTTTTAAAACGCGACGTCGTGTTTTTTAAAAGGCGATGTCGCGTTTTCAAAAGGCGACGTCGCGTTTTAAAAACGCGACGTCGCCTTTTGAAACGCGACGTCGCCTTTCGAAACGCGACGTCGCCTTTCGAAACGCGACGTCGCCTTTCGAAACGCAACGTCGCCTTTTGAAACGCGACGTCGCCTTTTGGTCTTTCAACTGCGCATGTGCAGGTTTAGGGAGCATTTGTTATTAGTGAGCCAGAGCTATCCGCTTGACCTCCATTTTGTGATATTTTGAGTACACTTGCGGATAGAGACAGAAGGTTAGCCGATCGCTGATTGGTCAATATTGGGCCTTTCGATGTTCATGCGTGGTTGTAACTTCCATATAAACAAATACACGTGCGTGCGATTTGAGATGAAATAGTCACAAAGTCCCTGTTTTTTGTTACAAATAAATGAATCATAGCTCAGGTCATCCGCGGACCAAAATGGCCTGGAAAATAAATGGGGCAACTCAATGATAAAATATCTCTTCAACCCTAAAGCTACAAATTATATTTCTGAAATAACTCTGAATGCTGATTGCAAAAGAATACATTAGTCTTGCTCCTGCTAGCAAATGTAGTAAATGATTTGCAAAGAATAATTTGACCTGAGATATACATGGTTCCTTATAGACCCTCACTCTGTTAATTTGAGGAATTCAAACACTAATACTGTGATATAATTTTTCGCGCATTTGCTAAAAAACACCATGTTGCTGTGAGAGACCGGAAAATAACCCTGGCTAACAATCAGACACACTAAATGGGTGGACTCAGTATTTTTATGACAGAAGAGAGGATTGTTTGCTTGCATAATTCATCAACTATCAATAAGGATTATTTATCATGGGATGTTATGCCAAGTTTCCGTCGCCTTTTCAAAACGCGACGTCGCCTTTTGAAACGCGACGTCGCCTTTCGAAACGCGACGTCGCCTTTCGAAACGCGACGTCGCCTTTCGAAACGCGACGTCGCCTTTTGAAACGCGACGTCGCCTTTCGAAACGCGACGTCGCCTTTCGAAACGCGACGTCGCCTTTCGAAACGCGACGTCGCCTTTCGAAACGCGACGTCGCCTTTCGAAACGCGACGTCGCCTTTCGAAACGCGACGTCGCCTTTCGAAACGCGACGTCGCCTTTTGAAACGCGACGTCGCCTTTTGGTCTTTCAACTGCGCATGTGCAGGTTTAGGGAGCATTTGTTATTAGTGAGCCAGAGCTATCCGCTTGACCATCTCAGAGAATTATAAGACAATCACAATAGTAGAGGGTTCCAATGCTATCAGCAAAACTGTGGGTTACAAGGTTGTCACCGTTATCGTGAAACTAGACTTTGATAGGAGAGCGAAGCAATAAGGGCAGAAACTCTTAACTGAGATTGAAATAAACGAACCTAAATTTGTGGCGGCGTCTCCGGGAATGGTTACACGCTTATTTTCCTATTTTTGATAAAAATAGGTGGTGGTAGCATTGACCTATCTGAACTAAGAGGATTTGTTTTTTTGCGATAGAGTGCCCAATTATTTTAAAACCGCTACATAGCGTATAAATAACTATACAAAGGGTTCAAAGCTCAAATTCAATAACGTATTACTCAACTTGGTAAGTCACTTTTAATATCATTAACCTGAGAAGCACCTGGCTGGAATGTTTTCCACCCATGCAGATCAATCCAGCTTCCATTTTTACACTTGGTGGTGAAAGATTTACAGCCAAGTGAAAATGTGTTGGTCTAGGGGTAGAAACTGTTTTCACCGAGGACCGGTTTAACCCAGTTGAAATAAATTAATCAATCAACATTTAAATGTCCTCTATGGGTGACACTAACGGCACAGCTTCCACTTAGTGAGTCCATGAGTGCATTGTGCTATAACTGAATGCATAGTGAAATGGCAATTAAAAGTCAAGTAATAAACGACACTGCCAGCCGAGTTTTACACCCAAGATTAATGATACAATGTGAATAATATAAAAATAATAAAGCCTGACAAACGTTTAGAGGACGGATAGGATGATTATCTTGAAAAAGAATTAGTTGATCGCTGTACAAGTAACTGAAAGCTAATGAGGAAACATTGTCTAAATACATGCTTTATGCGCACTAATAATGTCAGCTTGTTCTTGTCTTGAGGGGTGCGTATACTCAATGGATATACATGACCTAATTTCTGAGACGGATATAAGCACAGCGAAGTTTCCTACCACACATTACACAGTCTTCTACATATATCTACATGTATGTCATTTGTCTTGTCTAACTAAAGCATTGTATCTATAGTCACAACACAATTTCTTGAAAATAAATGATCCCTAGACATGCGCAGTTCTACTATCAAAACACGACGTCGCGTTTCAAAAGGCGACGTCGCGTTTCGAAAGGCGACGTCGCGTTTCGAAAGGCGACGTCGCGTTTCGAAAGGCGACGTCGCGTTTCGAAAGGCGACGTCGCGTTTCGAAAGGCGACGTCGCGTTTCAAAAGGCGACGTCGCGTTTCGAAACGCGACGTCGCGTTTCAAAAGGTGTTTGGTGTCTCTCTCAACAAATCACAGCTACCTGAATATTATCATTTGGGTTGTCTTGATGCAATTTTGATGCAAATCTAGTGAATATATCTGCTAAAAAAGCATTTTGGGAATTGGGAATTTCTCTAACTTTGTCAGCGAAATTCTTTCATCAAATTTTACAACTAAAAAATACCCCAAAATTCCTAGAGTTTAAAATGTTCTAAGATGTGTTTGTATTGAAACTGATTTGCCAGAATTGCAGTAATATTGCATCAAGAAAACCTGAATTATATGAGTATGAATTTTTATATTGCTGTGATTTGTTAACTTCAAAATATTAAGGAGAACCCAAATGGAAAATTAAAACTCCTGGCCTTTTCTGAAAAGTACAATATGGCACCTACACAATTTCTTGAAAATAAATGATCCCTAGACATGCGCAGTTCTACTATCAAAACACGACGTCGCGTTTCAAAAGGCGACGTCGCGTTTCGAAAGGCGACGTCGCGTTTCGAAAGGCGACGTCGCGTTTCAAAAGACGACGTCGCGTTTCGAAAGGCGACGTCGCGTTTCAAAAGGCGACGTCGCGTTTCGAAAGGCGACGTCGCGTTTCAAAAGGCGACGCGTATTGAAACGCGACGTCGCCTTTTGAAAACGCGACGTCGCCTTTTAAAAAACACGACGTCGCGTTTTAAAACGCGACGTCGCGTTTCTTTCCTATCTTTTAACATTGCCAAACAAGACGCGGGTGAAACACGACGTCGCCTTTTGAAAACGCGACGTCGAGTTTCGTTGTGTCAAGTTTTACAATGCAAAAACATAGGAAAGAAACGCGACGTCGCGTTTTAAAAGGCGACGTCGTGTTTTTCAAAAGGCGACGTCGTGTTTTAAAAACGCGACGTCGCGTTTCAAAAGGCGACGTCGCGTTTTGAAAAGGCGACGGAAACTTGGCACAAATAGAACACCATACCAAATTATGGTGTTCTATTTGTGCCAAGTTTGCGTCGCGTGGTGACTTTTAGAAACTCGCCATTCGCCACACGCCGTGGACCTCTCCGGCGCGCGGCGCCTGTCGACTTTCTGCTATCTCTTAACCTGCAAAAACTCGCCAGTCGCCAAGCGCCAAGCGCCGTAAAACGCTGCGAGTTTCGCTCTATCTCTTAACCTGGAAAAACTCGCCGCGCGCCACTCACTGGACGAACCACGGCGCGCGGCGACTGACAACTTTTGACTGTAGAGAAACTCGCCACTCGCCACATGCCGTGGACCTCTCCGGTGCGCGGCGACTGGCGACTATCTGCTATCTCTTAACCTGCAAAAACTCGTCAGCCGCCACGCGCCGTGAAACGCGGCGAGTTTCGCTCTATCTCTTAACCTGGAGAAACTCGCCGCGTCACTCGCCGGACGAACCACGGCGCGCGGCGAATGGCGACTTTTGACTTCTGGAATTCTCAGGACTTTTTCTCAAGTGCGCATGCACGGGGAGCATCAATTATGGAGTTACAACATCACAAATCAGAGTCGCGATCTAATGGGATTAAAAAAGGAATAAAATATGGAAACAGTTGAAAGAAACACGTCTTTTCATCTTTAGAAATAGGGTCTTTATAGTTTGTAGAGTTTGTGATAAAGGAAATATCAACCCAATAAAGAGCCGCTCTAGGGATAAAAACAACAATAAAGGATCACTTATACAAAGATATCGCCCGACTCTTTCACATAAAACTCACGAAGAGAGAAATTCAATCATCCAAAGAAAATGTTAGCATTTTTTCTTACTTTTTTAATCAATATGACGATGACGCTCAATTCGCTTTCTTAATATTTCATTTTTCATTTTTTTATAAATATATATATGCACTTACATAAAACGAATGAAAAGATGAAAATGTTGTAAATAAGAATAGAAACTTTTAAAAATATACCAGCAAAAATAACTGGAGTATGCAAGCTCTGTACAGAAACGCATAACGAGTCTTTTGATCAAAAATATCTGCACATTTGACAAAATTAGATTGCCCTATATGCTTATTGCATTAAACACAACTTGTTTCAAAAAACAATTATGCTAATTATTAGAGATAGCTTATATCGCCAATATTAGTTACATAGCAGTAGTAGGGTCAACGGGAATAGAGTCACATTTTGCCGGGGGAGGTAACTCTTGCATCCGACAGGGGGCGCCACCAGCTCAAGGTTATGGATTGCATCAGCATTGGCTGTGTGCCAAGTTTTGACCACTATAGGTCCGTTAACCTTTGACCTTGTATTCCTCCGCAGTCATGCGGTCATGTCTGGCGGTGATGCGGTCGCGGGAAAAAGCTTCCGCGGAGAAAAAGTAGTCCCCAGACTTCAAATACGCTGCATGGTCCGATTGGGTCGTATGAGGTATCCATGTGAAGCATTCGCAAAGGGGCATCCGATGGGCAGGGTCTGGGGTTGAAATAGCGTCATTCTGCGCATGCGCGGTAGACCAAGGGTATGGAAATAGACGTTTTGGTATCTAGGGGAGCCACTATTGGTCCGATGGGGTCGAGTGAGGTATCAATGTGAAACCTATGTGAGGTGGCATCCGATGGGGTGTGTCTGGGGTTGGAATATCGTCATTATGCGCATGCGCGGTAGACCAAGGGTATGGAAATTGACGTTTTGGGATCTAGGGGAGCCCCTAATGGGCCGATGGAGTCGTATGAGGTATCAATGTGAAGCCTATGTGAGGGGGCATCCGCCTGGACTAGTGTCTCGGCCGTTGTCACCATTCTGCGCATGAGCAGGCAGGGAATTGTGGGAAAAGGGTATGGAGATAGACGTTTTGGGATCTAGGTAAGCCCCTATTGGTCCGATGGGGTCAAGTGAGGTATCAATGTGAAGCATATGTGAGGGGGCATCTGCCTGGACTAGTGTCTCGGTCGTTGTCAACATTCTGCGCATGCGCAGACAGTGAATTGTGGGAAAAGTGTATGGAAATAGATGTTTTGGAACCTAGGTGGGTCACTATTGGCTCTATGGAGGCGTATGAGGTATCCATGTGAAACATTCGTGAAGGCGCATCGGACGGAGTGGGTGAGATGTGGAAGTGACGTCATTCTGCGCATGCGCAGTAGACCAAGGGTATGGTAATAGACGTTTTGGGATCTACGGGAGCCCCTAGTTGGCCGATTGGGTCGATTGAGGTATCCATGCGCATGCGCAGACGGGGAATTGTGGGAAAAGGGTATGGAGATAGACGTTTTCGGGGCTAGGTGGGCCACTATTGGTCCGATTGGGTCGAGTGAGGTATCAAAGTGAAGCATTCGTGAAGGGGCATCCTGTCATGGGTGGGTGCATGTAAAATTAGGATTTTGTCCGAAAATATAAAAAGCGGAACACGGACTTTACCCCTAAAATAGGGGAAACCACTTATCAACCCTATCCCAATCTCGGAGCTCCGAGTTCCAAGAGCTCCGGAGCTCCGAGTTCCATGAGCTCCGGAGCTCCAAGAGCTCTGGAGCTCCGAGCTCCGTTGGCATTCATCCGATTGGTTGGGTGCCAAGTTTTATATGGGCCGGGTGCCCATTGGCTCAGTGCCAAGTTTTTCGCTATAAAAAGGGATTCATTTTGCAGTTCGGAGCTCCGGAGCTCCGGAGCTCCGAGCTCAAAGAGTTCTGGAGCTCCAAGAGCTCCACCCCACGGGAGCTACCACCACCACCGGGCGTTGGCATCCGCGAGCTCGGAGCTCTTGCATATAAACACACATGCATCTGTGAAAGCTTCATTATACGCCTGGTGTCCATGGAGACGAGAGCCATTGTTTACGCATGTCACTTGTGTTCGAAGTCATTTTCCACGCCATTTAATCTACGTAGACATTTGCTTTCCATACATAATAATCGTATACAGCGAAGCCATCTCAAGGAACGGAGTCCCGATAACGCGCAAATTCAAAGTACGCGCGAAGAACGATCAACACCTACGTCACACACGACAGTATTAGAGCATCCTTATACGATGACGGTGAGCGGCCCTACGGGGTGTGGAAAGATGTCCTGGGTGATGAAGTTCTTAGAGGAAGGTGTGGCAACCCCAGCTCCGATACGCGTTGTATGGTGTTATAGCCAGTGGCAGCCCGCCTACGAAACTACGCGATTACAGAATGTGAGCTTCGTCCCAGGAATTCCTCACGACATAGACGAACCGTATTACTTCGATTCCGAGCAGACCAACGTGGTAGTGCTCGATGATCTGATGAGTGCGGCCAAAGACAATTCGAAAATCGCCGACCTATTCACCAAAGGGTCCCATCATCGCAATCTGTCCGTCATCTATTTGACTCAGAATCTCTTTCCTCAAGGGAAGGCGTCCAGAGATATTGCCTTGAACTGTCAATACTTTGTGTTATTCTCCAACCCCATCGATAGAGCACAAATCCGTGTGTTTGGTAGTCGAATTTATCCTCAGAACATCGACCATTTCATGCAGGCGTTTCAAGGGGCGACAAGTCGTCCCTACGGCTACCTATTCGTAGATTTAAAGGCCCATACCCCGAAGATTGTCGGCTGACGACCCACCTGTTACCCGGCGAGGGATCACCGCAGCCCCTACACCATCCATCGAGTCCACATCTGGCAGAGCAGCAGCAGCAACCCGCTCCCGTACAACGTGTCCCATTCATACCATTAGTCCCCGAATACCACCCAACCGTGAAGGACCAACCTAAACCCGTACAAGGGAATGAACATAATGTGAACTCGAGGCTATGGAAGGATTTGTTCAAAGAAAGTATGGACGCCGAGCTGGGCAAGATGTTGGAGGCCGCAGGAAAGAAGTTTCACCGCAAAGGGTATTCGAAAGAGGAAGCCGTAATGTTAGCCCATAATACTTTGGCACCCAGACTACGACGGGCGTTACGTCAGCAGTATGCCCACCTCCTAACCCATATGAAATTGTTGGACAAGGACCCGGTCCATATGGAAATCGAAAGAACAGCGTCGATGTTGAAAACCTCGGGCATGAACTGGAAAGCGGCATATGTCACCGCAATAGCACAAAAGAAACATTTGTTCGAACGCATCATTAAGACCAAAAGCGTCTCACTATAAATAGACCACACGGCACCAGT
>JAVTVY010057446.1:0-30134 GCA_036873755.1 Hanleya hanleyi | reverse complement strand
CAATGCATTTTGCTGAGAAGCAACAGGAACTTGATAATGTGATGTCTAGCACTGTAATATCACTTGTCTTTATTGCACCATGTAAACGTCCTGTCTGTGTCTTGTGCGCTGTCGTCAGTGTTTTATTGGGTGGATGGAGGGTTTCTGGTTCCATGCTGCTTCGAGCATGCAATGACGAGTATGCATATGTGTACCATAGAATATCACATTTTTTTTAGAGGGGAAAGTATTCAAAATGTTTGGGGGGAAATGGTTTGAGGGGGGGAAGTGTCTAGCCTTCGTTGGGTATACAAGTTATATCTGCAGATCCGTGTTCGGTACGTCTATTAAATTTTGGAAACTTATTTACGTGGTTGTATTCTAGATGCATAAAAAAAAATCATCGTCTCAGCCCTTATTTTATGAAGTTATGCCCCTTTCTGGGTGTAATAATCTTGGATATGCTTGAATGTATTCACCAGTCATATCTTAGAACTGTGTTCAATACAGCTACCAAATTTCTACTTGTATTGTAGAAGCCTACAAAAAATTATTTGCCTCAGCTTTTATTTTACAGAGTTATGCCCCTTTTGTGATATCTGCTTGAATGTAGCTGTTATATCTGTATAATTATTGATATGCTCTAAAAAGGACAATTCTGAATGATTAGTAAATATAGCCATAATATGTTGCACATTCTCAGCATATTTCTCAATTGCTTGGGGGAAGCCGAGGGGTTTTTGTGAGTCTCACCCTCATGTTATCTTTGAGGGTGCACCTGGACTACACCAATATATTGGAGGGTACACTTCTCGCTACTCGATATTTGAGGGTAAACCTCGATCATACCTCAGCTACACTTCATTGTCCCCCAATGCCCGAAGGGCTAAAGGTATACTATAGTATTGGGGTCCGGGGCGTCCGTCCGTGTGTCCGTCCAACTTCGTTTCCAGACAACTTCTGAAGAACTGAACAGATTCTTTTCAAATTTGATATGTCGGTACTTTGCCTCAAGATCTCGCTTGGGATTGTTTTTCACACTGATCCGCCTATAGGTGGTCAAGTTTAAATTTCGTTTTTGGACAATAACTTTTGATAAACTGAACAGATTCTTTATAATTTGGTATGTGGGTACCTTGCCTCAAGATGTCACTTGGAATTGAAAACCTGAATGGGATCTTTTCAAATTTGGTATATGGGTACATTGCTTCAAGATCTGGCTTGGGATTGTTATTTACATTTGTGACAAAAGTATTATCTTTTGCATGCTGATTTGTGATTGTTCCAGGACCCAAAAAATCTATGGCTGCAAGCTGAACTCTGCATGGGGTGGGTTTTATGATGTAATTTGAAAGGGTGGAGAGTAAAATGTGTTGACCAAGACCAACCACCTACCCTTTGTACGCATTTCTATTTCATATGGGGAACACTTTTACATGAAAGGTACATGACACTGATGTTCAGTAAATGTACCGTGACAATATTACAGATAGGCCAGCTTTGATGAATTCAAAATGACCACCTAATTGGGAATTATTGTTGGACATTTTCATCAATTTAACACAATTTTTTACCGAGATACACTAAATTACACCGCATATAAGGGAAGTGGGAAGAGGTGCCGACATACTGACAGAGCCACATGACTTCACAGTATAGTCTTCTAGTTAATCTATTCTAAAGCACATACCAAGAATCTAACGATTCGTGATATGTGTTGTATCTCAGGTACGCTTTTATTGTCCTCCGCCACGAAGTGGTGGGAGGACTTGGAAATGCTAGCCGTCCGTCCGTCCGTCTTGTGAACGCGATATCTTGAGAACAATTCGACCAATCGACTTCAAACTTGAGAAGGTGCTTCACATCAGTTAGACGGCCATTGGTATTGATTTTCAAAATGTTTGGGGGGAAATGGTTTGAGGGGGGGAAGTGTCTAGCCTTCGTTGGGTATACAAGTTATATCTGCAGATCCGTGTTCGGTACGTCTATTAAATTTTGGAAACTTATTTACGTGGTTGTATTCTAGATGCATAAAAAAAAATCATCGTCTCAGCCCTTATTTTATGAAGTTATGCCCCTTTCTGGGTGTAATAATCTTGGATATGCTTGAATGTATTCACCAGTCATATCTTAGAACTGTGTTCAATACAGCTACCAAATTTCTACTTGTATTGTAGAAGCCTACAAAAAATTATTTGCCTCAGCTTTTATTTTACAGAGTTATGCCCCTTTTGTGATATCTGCTTGAATGTAGCTGTTATATCTGTATAATTATTGATATGCTCTAAAAAGGACAATTCTGAATGATTAGTAAATATAGCCATAATATGTGCTATAGGGTACAGGGGAGTGTGCATGTATACGATGACATACGTCATTTCTGAGCTCTGCGTTCCAAGCTCAGACTCCCAAGAGCTCCGAGCTTCAAGAGCGCCGCCCTACGGGAACTACCACCCCCACCAGGTGATGATGGGCGTCAACGCCCGGTGGTAATGGTGGTGGTGTGTGGTGGTGTCTGTACATATAGGGATTATCAGTCCATATGTATTGGTCGACTAATCAAAATTTCTCTACCACTCGTACTGATGATGTCACCAATGACGTTGCAGATGACACGGGAATCACCCAAGTCGTGGTCTACAAAACGAGAGCTTCAAGACGACACCCATACACTCCATCTTTGAATGAGATATAGAACCTCGATCTCTCAAATATATCCCTGCGCACCCCATGAATGACCACTTCACTTACTACACCCCAAATTCGCAAACAAGTCTTTCAGGTCATGCTGCCGTTACAGTATCCTGGCCTGCCCGACGACGCTTAGGCCAAAAGCGATTCTGGCCGGAGATGAAATTTTATCAAACGACCGCTTCTAATTGGACAAGAGCGTGGGTATGATGTACTGGAGGGGCTAATAACATGATTGACCCGTCATCCTTGTTGTTGTTGTTGTTCTCTGAGCTGTCTACATCATGGCGTCAAGGCGTTATGCTAGGGCGTTATGGTGTTAAGATAAAGCGTTAAGGCGTTAACATAGGCGTTGATTCACCGCGACCCCAAGTTGACCTAAAGAATTCGCATATGACCTCTGTGACGTCACTTCCGGATACGCTGAGGTAACTCTACCAGGTAGCCAGAGCGAACATAACCACCTGTCTCCAAACGCGCTTGTTTGCACCTCCGAAACTCCCCTTTCTCTACTACTCCCAAGTGATCTATAAATAGAACACAGGTTTTCCAGAAAATTCCCCGAAAAATTAACCCCTGATAGTTTCTGCTTTCTATACTACTAAAATGGATTACTTCCCTCGACTTTTATTTACCCGAAATTGAGAGACTACACTATCTCAACAACATTCTCATTTCTATGACTCCGTGTGACCAGTGAAATGGTGTGAGTCCGGAGCAGACCAGTATACCCATACCCTGGGGAAGACAATTTCATAGATCTTGAGACTGACGCCTTAGAACACTCGGCTATCCTGACCAACGCTGGTTATCCTGGTCATATTGATTCATATATAGTGCTATATTTGTACAATGGTTTTACAACAGTGGGAAGAATAACGAAAAAGGCGTGTGTCGAAAGTGGGATTCGAACCCACGTCCCACATATGTGGACCAGCACTTAAGACTGGCGCCTTAGACCGCTCAGCCATCCCGACCAACGTAGATTATGACGGACATAATGAGTCATATATAGTGCTACATGTTGTTGCATGCTTTTACATGTCGCGATGTGTACGCCGAGAATGCCCTTATGGCTGCACTGATTGGTTACTTCTCCAGCCCACCGATTGACTGGTCTATGCGTTAGGATAGGGGCGTTAGGATAGGGGATAGGGCATTAAGATAGGGCATTAAGATAAGGCGTTCAGACGGGCATTAAGGCGTACAGATAGGGCGTTCAGGCGTAACAGCGGGCGTTGACGGGCATCACTGCATTTCGATGAATTAGTGACAATTCCATGCAATATCTAGGCAAATCAGAGCTTCTGAGCTATTTCACCAGGGCGTTGAAGCGTTTAACTTGGCGTTTAACAAGATGACACCTCAGAAGACGCATTCGGTCCACAGATGGTCCATCTCTACCCCAAACATTTTCCTTCACACCCCCCAAAATGCCCACATTGGGTACTACTCCTACTGGTGTCACCAATAATGTCACAGATGGACATCCCTCAAGTCGTGGTCTACACCACGAGAGCTTCACTTTGACACCCCACACGACGCATTCGGTCCACGGATGGTACATTCCTTCACATTCCCAAAATGCCCACTTTGGGTACTACTCCTACTGATGACGTCACCAATGACGCCACAGATGACATGGACATCCCTCAAGTCGTGGTCTACACCACGAGAGCTTCACTCTCACACGACACATCCGGCCCACGGATGGTTCCTCAAACACACCCCACGCACCCCCAAAATTGTTGCTTTCTATACTACTCGTTTCCTCTTTTTCACCATACAGTCTGAAAAATGTTACTATTTTGAACTCTTAATTACATCTGTTGAGTACACAGCTTGTTACAGTTAGAAAAGCCGTGGTGGTTTAGTTCAGGAACCTTACTTTGACGATATTCTGTATTTTAACATACATTTAAAGTATAAACGTCATTGTGAGTTATTTTTGCAGCCACAGATGTTTCAAGGGAGTGACCCTAGGGGATCCTTTGGTGAAAAAATCACGCTTTTGTCACTTACGTAGATATAATTTCACTAATTAAGCCACCTCACTACCCCTGGGGTGCTACAATGTTAAAATCCCTATGATAGAGTTTTGCGTTCTACATGTACCTGAAATGCCACCTGTGGGTCAAGTTAAAATTTTGTTTCCGGAAAATAACTTCTGAAAAGCTGACCGGATTAGGACAAATTTGGTAATTGTGGGTACCTTGCTACTGGATGTCACTTGGGATTGCTCTCCATGCCAGCTACTGAACGTTGCAGTTCCAAGCCAAATCAATTAATTCGACATCGGGGGACTTTACATGTACATTATAGTTGAGGATACATCTGGAATATACCTCGGCTACACCTCATTATATTTGAGGGTGCACCTGGCCTATAACTTATCATTCTGGAGGGTACACCTCTACTGTACCTTACTATATTTGAGGGTACACCTCAACTATACCTCAACTACACTTCATTATCTCACCTTACGAAGTAAAGGAGAGATATTGTGAGGGGGGAAAGACGGATGTCGTCGTTGGTGTCCCCGGCCTGGAAAGGATAAGGTTTTTGGTTTAGCAAATTCAAAAAAAAATCAAGAAAATTTAGAAAAAATAATAAAAAAATAAAAAAAATATGGGGGGGATGGGTATTCCACCTGAAGTACTACCCCTGGGGTGCTACAATGTTAAAATCCCTATGATAGAGTTTTGCGTTTAGCTGAAGTGCACTTGTACATCTGTACTTAGAAAGTTTGCTGCAGTTGTCAGCTGTCATTGGATGATTATGTCACTTGGTACACATGTTCCTTATGATTAGAGGATGTACCTGTGCAATTTAGGAGATGAAATATTGATTTTTGTCCAAATTATGGCAAATGAGTTTCCTGTTTAGCAAAATTGTACATGTAGGCCTCTACATGTATACATGTACATAGAAAATTTGCTGCAGTTGTCAGCTGTCATTGGATGATTACGAAACTTGATACACATATTTCGTATGATTAGAGGATTTCCCTGTTCTATTTAGGAGATGAAATATTGATTTTTGTTCAAATTTTGAGGGTTTTGTCTTAGTAATCTGCCAGTGATAATGTACATACATGTACACCTGTACATGGAAAGTTTGCTGAAGCTGTCGGCTTTCATTGGATGAGTGACACTTACTACCCAAGTTCACTGTGATTCGAGGATGTGCATGTGCTATTTAAGAAATATGACATTAAATATGAATTTTTGTACTTCGTAGGTTTCCATTGATAAGGTTTTTGTTGGGCAAAAATTTACATGTAGATCTGTACATGAAACGTTTCGTGAGATAATTATAAAACTTGGTGGACATGTTTCATGTTTTCCTTGGTCAGACCTATCCAGTATTAATCCCACATGGGACTGACCTATCCAGCAGTAATCTCAAATGGCACTGGCCTATCCAGCAGTAATCCCACATGGGAGCAGTAATCTCACACGGGACTGGTTATATACAGCAGTAATCTCACACGGGATTGACCTACCCAGAAGGTAATCTCACACTGGACTGCAATATGCAGCAGTAATCCCACACCGCACTGACCTATCCAGTCTTAATCCTACATGGGACTGACCTATCCCACGGTAATCTCACACAGGGTTAGCCTATCCAGCAGTAATCCCACACGGGACTGGCCTCCCCAACAGTACTCCCAAACGGGATTGCCGTATGCAGCAGTAATCCCACACTGGACTGCCTATCCAGCAGTAATCCTAGACAGGACTGGCCTATCCAGCAGTAATCCCACTTGGGACTGGACTATCCAACAGTAATCCCACATGGGACTGGTCTATCCAGCAGTAATAACACATGGGACTGGCCCATCCAGCAGTAATCCTACACAGGACTTGCCTATCCAGCAGTAATCTCGCATGAGACTGACCTATCCAGCAGTAATCTCACACTGGACTGCCCTATGCAGCAGTAATCCCACAGCACTGACCTATACATCCTACACGGGATTGACCTATCTGGCAGTAATCCCACATGGGACTGATGTTATTGTCTGTACCAGATAATCTACATGTATTCCTGACATTATTGTCTACCACATCATCTATTCCAGATGTTATTGTTTGCTCTATATTTCTGCTATTAATACTGCTGCAGCTTTGGCGGATGACACGGCAAGGCGAGATGTTGGGGTTCTCAGAACGCTTGTTTTATTTGAGAGTACACCTCATCTATACCTCAACTACAATTCATTGTAATTGAACACATGAACACATTGGAAAACAGGAATCCTTCACAGATATAAGTTTGACCCAAGTGCTATCTATGGTGCCCGACTTTTGATCATTTGATATTGTCAGGCAGTGTGAGAAAATGTAGTTAATGGACCCCACCCAATTCTCTGAACTTTATTAATATATTTATGCCCCCCCCCCCCTCTAATTAGAGCGGGGGCATAATTAGAGGGGGGCATATAGCAATCGCTTTGTCCGTCTGTCTGTCTGTCTGTCCGAATTTCTTGTCCGTGCAATAACTCGGTTAATATTTGATGGACAGGACTGAAACTTGCGTGGACTGTGGCCAGTGCCTCGTAGTTGTACAGCGTAGAGTTTTTTTTGAGTTCCGGTATAATTTTCAAGAGTTATGGCCCTTTTTCTGAAACTCTGCGAATGGGACTTATCCGGGCTGGATCTTGGTTGATATTGTATGGACAAGTATGAAATTTGCATGATATGTGGTCAGTGCCCCACAGTTCTGCAGCGTAAAGTTTCTCCCCATTTCGCTTATATTTTCAAGAGTTATGGCCCTTTGTTCTTGAAATCTCCGTGAATTGGGACTTGTCCGGGCTGGATCCCGGTTAATATTGTATGGACAATTATGCAATTTGCAGGATATGTAGTGCCCTGTAGTTATGCAGCATGAAGTGTCTCCGCGTTTCGCGTATATGGCTCTTTCAAATCTTTGTGAATTTGGACCTGTCCGGGTTGGATCTCGGTTAATATTGTATGGACAATTATGAAACTTGCAGGATATGTGGTCATTGCCCTGTAGTTTTGCAGTGTGAAGTTTCTGTGCGTTTCGCTTATATTTTTAAGAGTTATGGCCCTTTTTTCTTTAAATCTTTGTGAATTGGGACTTATCCAGGCTGGATCTCGGTTAATATTGTATGGACAAGTATGAAATCTGCATGATATGTGGTTAATGGCCCATAGTTGTGCAGCATGAAGTTTATCTGCTTTCGGTTAGAGTTCTGGCTCTTAGTGAATGAGATATATTTGTCCAGGTTGGATCTCGGTCCATAGCCGATTTAGACTGGGGAAAATGACTATATATGTTATTCTACATTCCAAAGCAAAGCAAAGCCTGAAGTATGAAATTACTCCAGGCAGAGTGAATTGGGTGCAAAATTCAAAGTTCACTGATTGCTTCATAATTTCACCACAATATACATTGTACTCCCAAGGAATGCAAGTCTCATAACCAGGTCACATTTTTGGATTTGGCGAAAGCCCAGCGACCATCTTGCATCAAAACATTGTATTATCACTTGTTGGTCGATAGTTGGAATATGTATTATGCGAGGCATGACAAAAAAGTTACTGAAACAGAATTTTTATAATTATCCAAATTAGGCATCCACCAACCAATACAGAACAATGGCGGGGCAGTGTCGGGGCATACAATTGAGCAATCTCTGATTGGTAATCAAGGAATGAAGTGATTGTGTGTTGGTAAATCAAGGAATGAAGTGATACAATAATTTGTTAGAATGGGTGGGCTATTTATGTTGATGATTCCGCTTTCATTTAGCCTATACAACCAGTAGGATTAGCTGGGAAGATTGTATTCTGCCAGAGTTGGCCCTGATATGGGGCTTGTTAGTGACAGCTTGGTGCTAGGTTTTGTGCTGATATACTGTGTATAGCCTTAGGTTGTCATATACAGTTTGAAAGTCCCTTCCACAATATTCCCTTCAAAAGAGCAATCAAGAAATTATCAATTTTGATTTTCAATCTGGAAATACACACATTGTGTTTCTTAATTGAGATTGTGCATCTATCATATTGTCTCATATAGGCCTCAATGGTGGCAGTTTAGGCCTACATCCATACTTCTCAGCCAGGACAAATGATCAGCAAGGGTTCAAGCATGTGTTGAAAAGAACATGAAAAGGATCAAACAGTTGTTTGAATGAAAGAATCCATCTATTTAAAATGACCCAAATTTGTGATTGGAATTTGTCTGCCATCCTATGAAGGTAGACTCGTCATTATCAGCTGATATTTATGGTCGATTTACTCAAATCTAATTTGATAGCTAAAAACATCTCCAATTTAAACTCTAGCTCTCTAAAGAGAGAAGTCTCTAAGAGAAATGCAAAGGGTGATCGACATATTAGTACTATCCAAGACCAAGAAGCAGTTCACCATTTTGACTCTCTCGCCAAGTTATACTTTCGCCACAAATAATTTAAACACATCCATTTTCTTCAGAATTGGCATGAATATTAATTCGAAAGTGGCATCTTTTTTTAGTTTCAAATCTCCTCACCATTTCGTGAATAATTAGCCCACCATCACCAGATGGTTGGCTGTTCAAATCACTTTTCGTCTGTCGTCGGTCGTCCGTCCGTCGAGGCGTCCGTCGTCCGTCAGTCCGTGCGTAAACAATTCTTGTTACCGCGATTTCTCAGGAACTACTGCATGGATCTTTTTCAAATTTGGTACACAGGTTCCCCTTGGGGTCTAGTTGTGCAAGAAACCTTTTCTGGTCCGATTCGAATATCCAATATGGCCACCAGGCAGCCATCTTGGATTTCCCCATGAAACCTTGTTACCGCGATTTCTCAGGAACTACTTCATGGATCTTTTTCAAATTTGGTACACAGGTTCCCCTTGGGGTCTAATTGTGAAAGATATCTTTTCTGGTCCAATTCGAAAATCCAATATGGCCACCAGACAGCCATCTTGGATTTCCCCATGAAACCTTATCGCGATTTCTCAGGAACTACTTCATGGATCTTTCTCAAATTTGGTACACAGGTCCCACATGGGGTCTAGTTGTGCAAGATACCTTTTCTGGTCCGATTCGAAAATCCAATATGGCCACCAGGCGGCCATCTTAGATTTTCCCATGAAACTTTATCATGATTTCTCAGGAAGTACTGCCTGGATCTTTCTCAAATTTGGTAGACAGGTTGCCCTTGTGGTCCAGTTGTGCAACATACCTATTCTGGTCCGATTCCAAAATCCAATATGTCCATCAGGCGGCCATCTTGGATTTCCCCATGAAACTTTTTTATTGCGATTTCTCAGGAACTACTGCATGGATCTTTGTCAAATTTGGTACACAAGTTCCCCTTGTCACCTAGTTGTGCAAGATACCTTTTCTGGTCCGATTCGAAAATCCAATATGGCCACCAGGCGCCCATCTTGGATTTCCCAATGGAACTTTGTTATCGTGATTTCTCAAGAAGTACTTCATGGATCTTCCTCAAATTTGGTACACAGATTCCCCTTGTGGCCCAGTTGTGCAAGATACCTTTTTTGGTCCGATTCAAAAATCCGATATGGCTGCCAGGTGGCCATCTTGAATTTCCCCTCAAAACATTATCGTGAATTCTCAGGAAATATTTCATGGATCTTTCTGAAATTTGGTACACAGGTCCCACATGGGGCTTAGTTGTGCAAGATACCTAGCTGTTTTGGTTGGATTCGAAAATCCAAGTAATACGCTTCAAATTAATACGGTATTCCCAAGTTGTGACGTTGCATCACAAGAGTCGGCAGATCAAACGGTGGGGCATATTCTATATATTGACTATAGAGAATATCCGTATCTTCACCTTCCATATCAATGAGTTCAAATAATTCGGAATTAAAATGTATTTCTTCAAATTTTAAATCAGTTTTCTTTAGTCCATGCAGTTGCAAGGGAACTGCCCCACCCTTTCGTCTGCCGGCGGGTCAGCTACATGAAGGGATGTCACTCTTGTGACACAATGTCACAACTCGACAACTGTAGACTACTGCATGTTTCGATCCAAGGGAGATAATCAGGATTCAGACACTTTCAAATTCGAAGTTTCAACATTACTGCGCGGACCGGATCCCTTCAGTATTAAGTATTGTACCATCTTACTATTTTCAAGCATGGTATCTTAAAAGAGATATCTCAAACTAGTCCAGTAAACAGAACAGAATTAGCATTCGTTCCTAATTATAAAATCTTAAGTATGCCAAAGTGTCAAAGAGATTTTTCTTTGCTTCCAGTATCCAATGATGACACGTGTGAAAAAATAAATAAAATAAAAATACTACAAAACGAAGACGAAGGATCCTCCATACATGTACATTCACTTTCAGACTAACTTTGCTCATTTCTCTTGTACTATAACAACCGATATAAGCACAGTTTCTAGAAATCTTGAAACTCCTGAAACTTAGAAAGATTATATCTTGGTGTTTTCCAGTGTCCCTTTTTCGACCTTTTTCTGCTCAGATTCGAAATTCTGTAAACAAAATTACAACTCAATCGTAAACAATGGACAAAAAGATCCTCTTGTCATTAGCTTACAATTATCGGACAATGGTGGGCGCCAAGATCCTTCAGAATCTCTCGTTAGGGAAATTACCATACTGTGACCCATCCACGATGTTAGCTATACCCTTTAAATATGTGATTATTGACAGTCATACAACACATATCTATTTTACAGAGGGAATTATTTCAATCACTGTGCATTCAATGTAATCTTTGTTCCAGTAATATCCTAAACTCATTCATTTATTCTTTGATTTACTGGGATCTCTCATGTCAACATATATTTAGATACTACATGATTGTATGCTATTCTAAGAAATGGCTTTTTCTCTACATGCAAACAGGAAACAAAATTATCAAGAAAGAAGGATATAATTGAGCTCAGCAAGGAATTCTCAGTCCTGAGTCCCTTAACTAGTTTTGTCGCTGTCGAGAAACGAGAGTTGCCAACTGAAGTCCAGGTATTATATTTATCTGTCCAAATTTGTATTCCATATTAAAATTCACCAACCAGCATGTCTTAATTTGCATACTTTGCTATCTTAATTTGTTCCTACAGTGATGAAATTTATCAGTAGTTCATAGAAAATATCACTATGCTGGTGACAAGTAAAAGATAAAGTGACAATATAGGTAGATCAAAGTATTTCTGTATTTGTTGTTCAGACACAGATCATCCATTATAGGCCATATTGTTTCTAGGTTGGAGCATCTGTTGGAAGGAACCAATCCACTATTGAAGAGATACTGAAGACAGAGAAAGTGGATATGTTAGAGTATATCAGCTGGGAGCTCGAGGCTGGTAAGTTCAGTGTACACCTGTACTACCTTGTACAATGTATGCTATCATGGTCCATCATTCAATATGTTCTCTCCATTATAACTCAGTCTTTGAGGCTGCCGTGATGCGTACAGCCTTATTGAATAGGCATGAGCCAATGGGAGCCAAAATTGGGCCTAGATCGCTTTGTCCAGAAGATTGCCAAAAAACAAAGCTGAATTGGGACTTACGGTCACAGTGCCAAATGTGGAGGAGATATTGAGCTGGAAACTCGTTATAATTTGATGGTGATTGGAACGAAAGAAAGTTCTTTTCTGTGAAACTGATGAATGTGCGCATGTACAGTCATATTTTGAATCACCAGTTTGAATATATGAAACCATTTAATTAACATTCATAGCCATAGTTCTCATTATTTCAGTGTTATTTATTCCAGGAATATCCTGTGACCAAGAACAGATGAAAAGCTTGCTTGCCGATGAAAAGAAATTTACACAATTACCTTTAGAAATTGATAGAAACATAGGACTTGCACAACCATCCCACACCCAGAGTTTACTTGGTGGTAACATAGCTCTGTCATCCTTCATTCAGAGTGCACAACCATCCCAGAGTTTGTTTGGTGGCGACATTGCCCAGTCATCCCCAGTTCAGAGTGCACAACCCTCCCACACCCTGAGCTTGTTTGGTGACAACCTTGCCCAATCATCCCCAGTTCAAAGTTCCCAGCCATCCCACACCCAAAGTTTGTTTGGTAGCAACCTTGCCCAGTCATCCCCAGTTCAAAGTGCACAACCATCCCACACCCAGAGTTTATTTGGTAGCAACCTTGCCCAATCATTCCCAGTCCAGAGTGCACAACCATTCCATACCCAGAGTTTGTTTGGTGGTAAAGTTGGATTTGGAAGCTCTGTTGTGCAGCCAGCACTGTTAGGTCCGAGTGGAGTGGCTAGCACAGTTGTCCAGCCTTCACCCTCTGGCCTGAGTGGAGTGGCTAGCTCAGTTGTCCAGCCTTCACCCTCTGGTCCGAGTGGAGTGGCTAGCTCAGTAGTCCAGCCTTCACCCTCTGGTCCAAGGGGACCTAGCTCAGTTGTCCAGTCTTCACCCTTTGGTCTGAGTGGAGTGACTTGTTTGGTTGTTCAGCCTTCACTCTTTGGTGAACGTGGAGCAGCTATCCCCATTGTACAGCCTTCGTGCTCTGTTGTGCAGCCTTCACAACCAACCCATGGTCAGAGTGGATTACTTGGCAGTAAACTTGTGCAGACAAATATAGAATTGGATGTCAATTCCAGACAGTCTGTATCTAACCAGCGTGACACCTCTGGTAAGAAACTTGCTCCACAAGCAATTGTTCAGCCTCCATCATCATGTCAGGGTAGATTTGGGAACACAGTTGCCCAGTCTTTATCTTTTGGTCAAGATGGATTGAGAAATACAGTTAATCGGCCAGTGTTTGGTGGTAAGCCAGTCTTCCAACAATATTTGCCCGGGAAGGTAGTCCTGTTTGGCAATAAACTTGAACAACCTACTCAAACCCTCAAATTTGGTGGTGCACCTAAACAATCAGATCAGACCCTCAAATTTGGTGGTGAACCTGAACAATCAGATCAGACCCTCAGTTTTGGTGGGAAACCTGAGCAATTAGATCAGACCCTCAAATCTGGTGGTAAACCTGAAAAATCATATCAGATCCTCAAATTTTGTGGTCAGCTTGAACAATCAGATCAGACCCTCAAAGTTGGTGATGAATCTGAAAAATCAGATCAGACCCTCAAATTTGGTGGTAAACCTGAACAATCAGATCAGACCCTTAAGTTTGGTGGTAACTATGAACAAAATGTTAAAAGCCCTATCTTCGGTGGTAAAGCTAAGCGACCTGAACAGCCCCTCAAATTTAGTAGTGAAAGTGAAGGAGCTGCTCAGAGTCTAACTTTAGGTAATAGACATGTAGAACCAACTGGGACCTTTACCGTTGGTGGCCAAGCCAAGGAGGCAGTAGTGGGCTTTAAATTCGGTGGTAAACCTGAAAAACCTGCTGAGACCCCCAAATTTGGCAGTAAAACAGATCAACCTGCTCAGGGCATGAAGTTTTTTAGTAAACCTACTCTGGGTGTTTCATTTAGCAGTAAATCTATGCAACCTTCATCTTCCCAGTGTGTTTCATTTGGCAGTAAAACTGAGCAACTTTCATCGTCTCAAGGTGTTTCATTTGGCAGTAAACCTGAGCAACCTTCATCTTCTCAAGGTGTTTTATTTGGCAGTAAACCTGCACAACCTTCATCTTCCCAGGGGGTTTCATTTGGCAGTGAACCTGAGCAACTTTTATCTACCCAGGGCTTTTCATTTGGCACAAAACCTCAGATGTCTTGTTTCGAGGGACCAGTTAGTCAGCTTCCAACCTTCGGTCAAACTGGATTTGGTAGCACAGTTATTCAGCCTCCAGTCATAGGACAAACCAGATTTGGTAGCGCTGTTATTCAGCCTCCAGCCTTAGGTCAAACAGGATTTGGTAACACAGTTAATCAGACCCTGCAGCTGGGTGGAACTAGATTTGGTAGAACAGATACTCAGCTTCCAACATTTGGTGGAAATGGATTTAGAAGCCCATTTAATCAGCCTCCTTCACTCCCTGGTCAAAGTAGTTTTGGAAGCACAGTTGATCAGCCTCCAACTTTTGGTGGAACTGCATTTGGCAACACTTTTAACCAGCCTTTACTGCCTGGTCAAATTAGATTTGGAATCACAGTTGGTCACAGTGGATTTGGTAGCACAGTTAATCAATCTCCAACTTCTGGTGGAACTGGATTTGGTAGCGCAGTTAATCAGCCTCCAAGTTTTGGTGCAACTGGATTTGGTAGCACAGTTAATCAGCCTCTAACCTTTGGTGAATCTGGATTTGATAGCACAGTTAATCAGCCTCCAACTTTTGGTGGAACTGGATTTGGAAGAACAGTTAATCAGCGTTCAACCTTTGGTGAATCTGGATTTGATAGCACAGTTAATCAGCCTCCAACTTTTGGTGGAACTGGATTTGGAAGCACAGTTAACCAGCCTCCAGCCTTCGGTGAATTTGGATTTGGTAACACAGTTAGTCAGCCTCCAACTTTTGGTGGAACTGGATTTGGAAGCACAGTTAATCATCCTCCAACCTTTGGTGAATCTGGATTTGGTGGCACAGTTAATCAGCCTTCAACTTCTGGTGGAACTGGATTTGGTAGCACAGTTAATCAGCCTCCAAGTTTTAGTGGAACTGGATTTGGTAGAACAGTTAATCAGCCTCCAACTTTTGGTGGAACTGGATTTGGAAGCACAGTTAATCAGCCTTCAACCTTTGGTG
This sequence comes from Hanleya hanleyi, assembly GCA_036873755.1. Taxonomy (NCBI): domain Eukaryota; kingdom Metazoa; phylum Mollusca; class Polyplacophora; order Lepidopleurida; family Hanleyidae; genus Hanleya; species Hanleya hanleyi. The sequence goes on along the minus strand of JAVTVY010057446.1, from coordinate 14,829 downwards.
AATCTGGATTTGGTAGCACAGTTAGTCAGCCTCCAACTTTTCGTGGAACTGCATTTGATAGCACAATTAATCAGCCTCCAACTTTTGGTGGAACTGTATTTGGAAGCACAGTTAATCAGCCTCCAACTTTTGGTGGAACTGGATTTGGTAGCAGAGTTAGTCAGCCTCCAGCTTTTGGTGAAACTGGATTTGGTAGCACAATTAATCAACCTCTGACTTTTGGTGGAACTGGATTCGGAAGCACAGTTAATCAGCCTCCAACCTTTGGTGAATCTGGATTTGGAGGCACAGTTAATCAGCCTGTGACCATTCATCAAATTGGAGTTGGGAGCACAAATAATCCACTTGCCTTTTCTGGTCATCTTGGATTCGGGAAAAAAGTTAATAAGCCTGTTCGTCACGTCGGGTTCAAATCTGTTACTCACAAAGAAACCAAATCTTTGAATGGAAGGGCAAACTTTGTGTCGAAAATAAAGCAAAATGCATCCAGGTTGGATAAAATTCTGCAACATCAAATTCAGGGACTGTCAAGAAATTTTGAAGAAAAGGTGGATGAACAATCAACTTATGTGGAGTTAATGGAGTTCCTGGAAATATTCTATGATGTCTTGAATAAGGCCTCAAGTACCACAGGTGAGTGCTATACATAGTTAACAATATACATATTACATTCAATCAAATAGTCCTTATTAAAGATGCTTTCAAGACAGTTACTATATACTCTCCCTAATAATTTCCCTGTCTATGACATAATTGGCAGAAAATTGTAAAAGGTTAAACTGACTGTTTTGTGAACTAAACTCTAGCAGGAGAACAAAGAGTTAGATGGCGATTTAGATGGTTTAAATTGTTGGAGAGATTACCGTAGTACAAGGACTTATCCGCCTTGTGGCCCTTTGTAGATAAACATAGCAAAAGAGAATGAAAATGAAATATAGAAATTACATAAAATTAAATGCATGAATCGAACTTGGTAAAATATACTGACCCAGTTTTCCAGATCCATAATATTACTTGAAGTTTGAGGCTTTGTTTACCAGAGCCATGACCTGTTTATCCAACGAATGCATTTTTGTCAATCTCTTTACAAATATTTTTCTTTAATCATATTGAAAGTCGTATAATGAAATATGGATGGTTACAAAATGGATAGAAATCAATGTAATATGTAGCAGTTAATGACATCGTTTCTGCTTTTATAGGGACGTTGTGCTGTATGTGTGTGTCCTAGCTAGTCCAACCTAATATATGCTACATCAGCCTTCCATTCACTCTGTCACTAAAATGACAATGACACTGGGAAAAGTACGAAATCCTGGGATGATCAGGGTTTTCATATTAATGCCAATTGCAAACTCTGGCAGCTATTTTCATATATCGATGTAGACCCGTCCAGATATACATAGGGGAGCTGTAGCTCTTGTAACATGAAGTGCCCGGTTTACTCTTGCACAAAACAAAGTTCTTGCGCTGAAAGAAATAGTTCTGAAGCTTTTTCTTCTTGATAACCTTTTTTTTGTCTTTGAATTATTTTTGTTGTTCTTTTACATAAGCAGAATATAGTAGATGTTTCTTGATGTTTTTTAAGTGCTCAGTTATTGTTTTTGAGGGTTTGCTAGTTTCTAGTTCAAAGTAGGTCGTCTGCTAGACCAGAGACTGTCGTCTGCTAAATCATAGACTTTAAGAGGAAAATGCTGGTTGATTTTTTGTCTGTGTATTTCACATTTTTTTTGGACATGAAATGGCTTGTTTGGTCATTATTGATGTATATTTTTTGTATACTGCATTTCCAATTACATGTACCTCTTCACTTGCCTCATTTTTTTGTTTTCACTGTGTTTAAAAGGGAATTTTGGTAAATGAATTTGAGTGTTCTCCCTCCTTGAGACCCTCTTCAGCAATGCAACACAGCAATGAAACTGACCAGTTTTGGGGGCCAGATTTCAAAACAATGTAATATACATGTACAAGTAGGCTCTCATCATAAAATGGAGCCTACTGTGAACTGAGCTAGCCTGCACAGGTTTTTAATAGGAAATAGGTACATTGAATGATAAAATAAACTTAACATACTCAGAATAATATTGGCCATAAATTCCTTCCTCATTAATCCACAATATGGTAAAGAGTTAATTACCAACAGCTTGATCAAGTGTCATATCCGAATCCTGTACGGTAACCAGCCCTCTTCTATAAAGAATTTTGAATGTGAATCATGATGAAAAGTTGTCTTGTGTAGTCAAACAAACATGACAGCAAGAAATATACTTGTAAACATTTAATCATATGCCAAGGCTGTAGCCAGAGCTCTTTATTCACGAGCCATATTCACTCTCGGCACTGTAGGTATGAAAAAGCCTGTCATGAATTAAAGGCACCTCAAAGCATAGTAGGAATGGCCTCAGCTTGTTATTTTTAACAAATATGGGTTATGAAGAAGTATACATGGGTCAGAGAGTAAAGAAATAGTCAGTTTAACCCCCTGGAGCCAGCAAAATTGTCATGGCGGCCCGCCCCAACTGAACTTCCAACCTGGCTTTTTCACGCATAAGATATAGTAACCAGGGCTTCAGATTACCCCTTGATATATTAAACGTTGTACCCAAATTAGGACTAAAAAAAACAAAAAAGAATATCTATATCTATTTTTTCTTGTATTGATAATCAAAGTTCAGTTATGTCATTTAAGCGTCATATTTTAGTAAACGCTTACCTACTTTGTCAGAATCCGTATTTTCACTAATTTGGGTACGTTTCCCCTGCCCCAAAATTTTTTGCCGCCCTGAATAGAGGTTGTGCCCAAATTAGGGTAATTATTAGCGTCTAGTCCGTCATTCCTAATTCAGCCGTCATCCATTAAAGAATATCCGTTTCCATAATCCAAAGACCTATTCCATATAACAGTATCAGCACCAAATTCAAAAGGACAATCATAGTAGACATAAACATAGGCTAGTTTTCTGCAAGAGAGAAGCGGTCAACAGTTGATGCCAACAAGTCATCATGATGTTCCGAAATTATAAAATCCGTATCGCTGATCAGTATTCTTAATCCATAATAATCATGTAAAGTCGTCGTCTAGAGAATGATGTATTTCAGTCACGCTTTGATTGTGACTGTTCATATGATCACCATGGTGATCTTGAAGTAAATGGGTTCATACGGCCACTAGCCCCGGGTTAAGCGGAATTAGACACAAGTTACGTAACGCCATAGATCTTGCATGCTACTCTCGTATTTTGCTATCAGCATGCAATATGTATCACCAAATATGAGAAACTTTGAGTGGAGGCGCTTGTTGGAATAGCCCTGTTTTATAAGTTTCTGCAACAATGTTTTGTGACGTTGATTAAAATTGTCGCATTCAACACAGGATCTAGCAAATGCTACTAGGCGAGATATGTATACGCCATATGCAGGTCCCACTGGAATATTACTATCCAGAAAGGGATAGTTTACGATGTCGAAATTGTAATCATCTCTTTTGTCATAAATTCGACGATAAGCCCAAAATTAAAATATACTTTGTTCGCGGTAACCTGACCGAACAGAAGTGGTAGCGACCCGAAACTTTAAAAAAAATTTTTTAAAGGATTTCCAAAATGTTCAAAAACACGAGAATCATGCATATGCTTATAAACGATTTGCCAATAGATGTCACTGTCCCCAAAATCGGGAACTGTTTGAGTCACATTTTTATATGCTAATCGAAGACAAGGCCTTGTGTATACGATTACGAATTCTGTTCAACTATCCGTCTATCCATCCATTAATCCATTAACATTTGTTGTCCGTGCGATATCTGCAGTTCAAAGGTATGGATTGGTACCAAACTTTGAATATACATTACCGGCAGGGCAAAGAGGAACCCTATTCATTTGCGGTCAAAGGTCAAGTGTCTTGTGTGCTGTCCTCAGTACTTTAAAGAGTGGATGGAGGGTATCTGGTCCCATGCTGCTTCAAATATTTCTTCTTTGAAGTAGCAGGAACGCAACTTGGCTGGGTGGTGCTTAGATGGTTCATCGCGATAAAGCTGAAATATTGTTGAAGGCGACGTTAAATTCTATTCACTCACACAAAGGACAAGGTCACAGTCCCGCCAAACTGAATCTAGTTCTGATTATACTATGAGGTTAGACTATTCAGAGTTGTCTCCCCTACATGTATATGGCATTTATCTCATGGAGTTGTCTCCCCTGTTTGATACATGTCTGAAAAAGCTACATTCAGTTAAACAGTTGAGAAATAGAAAGCATGCATTTACTAATTTAACTGGGAAAGGGGTCATTATGAACTTTATATCTGTTCATTAACTCGAGAACAAAGGTTTACTTCATCACGTTCTTCACATTTTTCTTCATTCATGAAAAATGTTCCCACCTGAAAGGAATCTGTTTGAAGGAAAATTAATATTTTCTTGTATTTGACATTTGATAATACTTGACCATTTAGGTTTTGCCCAAACACCGTGTTGAAGTTCAGATGAATGCTGTTGATCACAGGCATGACAAAGACCAATCAATACCAATCATTTCTATGATTCCCAGACATCGATATATTAAAAAGCCTATAGGCTCTAGTTGTTTTTGCAAATAAGGTGCAATTTATTCCCCAAAAATAAAAAAGTAACAATCCAGATAAGGTAATCTCATCAAGACTTTTGCATGAAAGCTAAATATTGTCAATAAAACAAACCTTTATAATTTAGTCCTTTAAATTGTTGGTATTTTACATTCAAACCTTAGAGGTTTTTGCCTGGATGTGCTGTTGTAGACAATGTAGACCATCCAGCGAGACGGCTCGCATCAGTTTGGACAGTGAGGATTTCAAGTACACTTTGAGATTTGCTATGTTCATATATGACCAGAACAATGTGTACATGATGTAGGAAGAAGACTGGAATGTAACTAACTAGATTAACTAGAATTATTGTACATGAGCTGTATATATACAAAAAATGTATGTAATTGCAGGACTTGCCCATGTGTCAGATGAGCTATACTCATTAGCGAAAGAGATGGAAAGAACAAGAGTGCTCCTTGGGGCAAGGCTAGAGATTGATGAAAAGGGGAGACTACTGGAGTCTTTACATGACTATGTGACCAGATCGTGGTCAGTACGAGACACGTCCAGATTATTGGATGTCTTAGATGATGTGGATGTACTGACAATTGACCAATGCACAGGTAATCACATTGTTACTGTACAGCTGGCTTTGAAAATGGGATACAGTCTAGCTAATCTATAAGGTGCCTCTATAGAGCACTGGTTCTGATATAATTTTTTTTTTTTATTTATTTATTTATTCAAATGATCAACGGACATGAAGTCCAATTACAGATCACGAGTAATAATATATACAGAGTGACATAAAACAAATGAGTGTTAACATGTAAATTAGTATATATATAAAACAATATAAGGTAGACACGATAAAGGGTCTATGATATTGGACAAAACATGTGCGATTATATACGTATGTACAAATATGATAAATTTAGTAGACTAAAATCGCATACTAAGACTTATACCAACAATCTAAGTTGTCTTGAAACAGTCTGCCTAAAACAATGTTTTGAAACAAATAAGTCCAAATTTGTGGTGTTAAAAAAGTTATTGTAGTCATATAAAAGAAAACTTCCGAACATTTAACCTAGAGAAAGGAACTAAAAAGGGTTGTACAGTTCTAAGACGCCTTGATGGCATGTAAAACGGTAATTGACGTAATAAATAAGAGCTTTGCAACCTACCAGTTGCAATACCTTGTAGAAAGGAGAGGTCTAAGAATAAACGATGGTTCTTAAGAGAACGTAAATTAAAAAGATTGCATTTTGTAGGATAAGAATATTGAGAATAATCAGTAAGGCAGGCGCTATGGTGTCCCCCAAATTAATAAATGCATGTTATTTCAACCCTTTCAAAAGGTTGAAAATCTATAAGGCAGTTCAAATTTGCGTCCAGAAAACGGCACTACAGAAAGGTTGGACTATTTACTTTTGAGTGGAATCAAACTATTGTCCATTTGTTAAGTGATAACTTTGCTATTATTTATTTTTTCCTTAGCCTGGCCTCCTCCCTGTTCTCATGTCAGTTACAATGGTTATGACAAGTCCCTGTTTGTGAGATGTGGCAAGGCACAATTGACCAAAGACAACTTAGTGTCTCTCTTCAATTTACAGACAGGGGAGGTAACTGGTGCTATTCGTACAAATCTTTCTATCTTGCTCATGTACTGGACACAATATCTTTTGCTTATTCTCATGTGGATTAATCTTTCACACCAGAAGCATTTATTATTATTCCTCTAAAATTTCCATAAAAAAAAACATTGAAAACTTGTAACCTGATGGGCTAAATTGATTCCAATTGGATTTACTTGCAATTGTATCAAAATATCCTGATCAAACCATTTCTGGCTTTACTACTAAAAAACAGGGCAAAGTATTGGTGATTAATATATGAACTGGTTCAAGAATTCCATGACTTCCCTCTTCTCTTTCTACACTAATACTAATGAATACAATTCTTAGACTAATTAGAGCATTTCCACAAAGTGGATGCTCTTATGTTTTCATGAGAAACGGCTCCGCCGGATCCACAGCCGCCGCCGCCGCCGCCGCGAATTTAAACGTGAATATCTCTAAAACCGTTAAATATTTTCTGGTCATACTTGGTGTGCTATCTGCTTAGGCCTGGGAAATTTGTCTGGTTGTATTTGATACCTGCTGTTCACCACTAGGTGGCGTTGTAGTCAGAGCATAGGTAAACCTTTCTCTGACGATTTCGTCTGAACAGCTTGTCTGATTTCTTTGAAATTTTATTACAATGGTCTCGAAGGATAGTCAATGTGCTGAAAAGGTGTTGGTGTAGCTGGCATAATTATAAAGGCAAATTTTTTGCATCTCAAAAAAAAAAGTTTTTCGTGAAATGAAAATTCACCAATTCGCTTGAAGAAATATTTAAAAACTGTTCTATTCTAGGTTGCCAAGCATAAATATAGGATTGCCTACATGATAATTCCTTTTTGGTGCGAACCAAATTGCCATTTAAATGAAAAATCGCATTTATCTGACTTGACGACAAAACCTCTATAACCATTATCATGATTAAAGTTTTTTCCATTGAACTCTTATGTGCCATCTCCCTAGGGCTTTAGATCTCACCCGCTTGTTTTTCGTGACATTTGGTCGTCACTAGGTGGCGCTATAGACATGAATGCAGGTAAACATGTGTAACATCATATCTTCTGAACAACGTGTTCGATTTCCATGTAATTTGGGTATAATGATCTTGCAAGATAGGCAAAGAACTGACAAGATTTTGGTGGTGTTGGCGAATCATGGAGAGTCATTTTTTCATTTCAAAATAAGATTTTGTTTTCACAAAAATGGAAATTTGCTTCTCAATCAGGGAAAAGTAATTCTATTTTGCTGAACATGATCGTAGCATTCCCAGTGTGATAACTTACATCTCTTGTGAGCCAAATGATCATTTTTTTAAATATATGAAATTCTCATGACTTGAGTCCAATATCTACATTCCCCAGGCCACATCTGAGGATTTTGCTTCATCATGTAGGTTTGTGATATTGTTCATCATTGGACAGTAAATGTTTTTAGCACAATTTATTGGCATTTCATCTGTTTATGAAGTTTATTATTGTCAGACAGACAAAGGACTGAAAGTTGTTTTTTTGATTGAAATTGAAGGACCACCTCTCATACGGATTTTGCAGCCCATCAACATAATGCTTGATTTATATCTCATTATACATTCTTTTTTTTTCAATTACTAATTTTATTAACAGTATGGTTTTAAAATGGATTGAAAGGACATTGGTGCTGTTAGCGCTGGCATAATCATGTGGCATAGGGTAAAGTCAGCCAAATATATCTTAGTCTAGGCTGCATCAGTGGATGGTCAGTATGGAGTTAAGGATTCAAATGAGGTTGAAGTCGGGCCACTTTGATCAAATAGACATACTGTAACACTGATATTCTGCTTTACCTTTCAGGCCTCCTATTGAGGCCTGTATGTTGCTATTCTGGTAATAAAACCTGTAATGATTGACTTATTGCATAATGCAATTTACATAAGTGGACTAGTACACCCCTTGTGTCAACAAAGTAAACACTTCATTTCCAGAATTAGTGCTATTTCTCTCTCCATTACTGATATAATAATTTGATCCTGTTCCCAAGTCCATTTCTTTAATCTCCAGTGGCTGTGAAGGCTGGGCTTCCAGATGTCTGGGGATGCATTCTGGCCAGTTTTCAATGAATAAAATCACAAATTATCACTCAGTTAATGCTGTTGAACATACTGTTGCATTTTGACAGCATAATTACAAATGTTGATAATTATTTCTTGAACTGGAAAAGTAGAAGATTTTTGAAGTGAAACTAATACATACCTGCAATATGGCACATCCCACCTGGGAAATTTTTACATGTATATCTAATTGAAGTAATCCATTGGAACCACTGATGATTTTCCAATAATAGAGAAGAAAAGCAAGTCCAAGTAGGGATGACAATTTCATTCTGTATATTTCACTGTTAGTTATAGCATCTTCAGCAGTGAACAAAGTTACAAACAGCTCCATATGCACAGTACATGTATACAAGGCATAATGTGATCTTAGCCAATACACATTTATGAATAGGTGAGCCAGTAAATTATGTCAGGCAGGTTGGATGGATATTAAAATGCCGTCATTTTCAGAAATTTGTTAAATGTTAAGCGATGACCTGACAGCGATCTACAAATGGTGTGATTCAGGTAATACAATACACACTCTAATTGATGAAAACAATACATAATCTTCTTATCTGGCAAGAACTAAGTAAACTGTGCACAAATGAATAAAATATGGTGATATAGTGGGTATGTACCTACATTGAATATTTCTACATGTCATGAAGTTTGGATAAGGACTGTCATTTTAAGATAATATAGGTATAATTTTCTTGGCAATCCACATCAGAATTGATGGAATCCTACAAATGTAACTCGCATGTTTCATAATTGTATATTCCCATGCGAGTTACAACAATTGTGGAGTGTGTATTGTAACACCTGAATCACACTATTTGCATTTTAATATCCGTCCAACTTGACTGACATAATTTACTGGCTTACTATTCATAAATGCATATTGGCTAAGGTCACATTATGCCTTGTATATATACTGTGCATATGAAGCTGTTTGTAACTTTGTTCAATGCTTAAGATGCTGGAACTAATAGCGAAATATACAGAATAAAATTGTAATCCCGGCTACTCAGAGTTGCTTTTCTTCTCTATAATAGAAGTAAAATGGTGTGTTTTGGTGCATTTTGACAGAATATTTAGACTTTGAAGATGATATGTAACGATGCCCCAAAATGAACTGAAGTTTCCATGTTATCTGTTTGTCTCTCTGTCTGCCCATCTTTCTTGTCATACTACATATGCAGCTGGTGATGGATCAGAAGCCTAATTAATGAAATTGACTGACCTTCACCTGTTTTATCGAGGTCAAATTTATTATTAGAAAGGAGTGAAGATGGGCTCTCCAAATTCATCATACTTGTGCAATTGGTGACGGACTACAAGCCTATCCCAGTTGACTGAACCTATTTTTTCGAGGTTATATACTTTATATTATGATATAACATGAAATATAGCTAGGCATTCTAAATTGATACCACATATGCAACTGATGATGGACCTGAAGTCAATGAATAGGACTGACATTGACCTATTTTCTCAAGGTCAAAAACTATGTTAAGTCACATGTTAACTGCCAACATACATCATTTTCATCTGATGACGATACAGCTCGCCAATCCTCAGTGTACGAGTTGTCACAGCGAAACAGCTCACCAATTACCAATATACGAGTTGTCAGAGCATTTCCATCATAGCTCTAGATTTGTATCTAATACCGCTTATGCCGGTGCTAGGGGCCGTGTGGTCATATCATCCAAGTTGCCACATGAACAGGTACAATAAAAGCGTACCTGAGATACAACACATATCACGAATCGTTAGATTCTTGGTATGTGCTTTAGAATAGGTTAACCGGTAGACTATGCTGAGAAGTCATGTGGCTCTGCCAGTATGTCGGCACCTCTTCCCACTTCCTTTATATGTGTTGTAATTCAACAGTAACTTAAATTATGCTGTATAGGCTGAGCTGTTGAAACACCCTCCATTTCCTAGCTCTGACATACTGCATCACTGTCGAAATATGGGTACCATGACAGAGTGATAGATCACAGCCAGTGAAGGTTCCTGATTTACATTGAATGTCATTATTGCCTAAGTAGTATTAGCAGCATTTTACAACAACAACAACAACAATTCGCTGACTTACAGTGAAAAATTATAGTGAAAGGTATTTATTTTTTGTTGTTTGGCATTTTTATTTGCTGTCATTGTTCCAGGTAGAATACAGCAGCCTAATTCATACAATCAGGAATAAAAAGGGGGTAAAAGTATTTATGTTCAAACTTTCATTGGGAATATAAAAGTGGCAATTTGACATTTTATTTTTATTAGATTTTTTAATGTCGATGGGCCCATGAAACACAAAATAAAGTTGGTGTTGCCTCACACTGGGTTTTGGCCATTAGTGAAGAAATCCCTTCGCAGAGGCACTACTACCAGGGATGATTCCTGATTGCTCATCTCCCAGGGGTATGTGCCCCATCCTCTGTCCCATCCTAAAAAAAATTGCCACCACTAATAGGGGTTGTGCCCAAATTGGGGCGATCTAAAGCCCTGTGAGTACCAAATTATGTGTTACAAAATTATCTGGGGAAATGCTCTTCGCCCGTGTTTCACACGAGCTTTCATTTTCACTCCTATTGATTATTTGTTTTGAAGACTGGCCAGTGGAAATTTGGTCCGAAGCTAGACCAGTTGCTGGGAGTAAACAGTGACCTGTGTTTGGCCGTGATGAACAAAGCTGGCCTGAAGTCTCTAGGTCAGTTATTGTTGATCATATGTAAGGACATGCTCTGAGGACCTACCTCGGAATTGGATCAACTGTCTGGTAGAGTCTCCAAGCTCTGACAACTCAGATCTGACAACTGATTTCACAGGCTGGCACAACAGCTCTATTTTCCAGTCGGAGCTTATTTTGAACAGCGGCTTATTAACCCCATCCTCCGAAGGAGGAGGGGGTTATTGGAATCGTCCTTGGCCATGGGGGCCGCCATTGAGCTGTAGAAAACTTTGTACATCAAGAGCGGAAAAACTAGGAAGACTTAGGCACTGAAACTTGCCTAGTTGGTCACAATTGTAATGTTGTGAATCTGTATAGTTTTTGGGCGATGGCAGATGAGAATTAATACGTTTTTTTTGCGAAGAGATGCTCGAAATTGGAAGGGTAATTTTTACACGGAACGTGGATGTTGTTGTTCTTGTAAGTTAAGAGATTCACGAATACCCTCGGTATTTGTGAAGCGATCAGTCTCTGCACAGTAATCAAAGTGTTAGCTATACTCGGATCTCTTGAGCAGGAGAGTGCCTGGTTTTGCGACAACCGTAAAGTGTGATGTTCTTCCAGCATGGCGATGAGGAATAAACAACAGTCCAGGCGAATCAAGCACATTTCCAGATCAGGGAATGGAAAACTTACCGACGTTTACGCTTTAGTTGACCTGATAACTATTACTAGGGCAATTTTAAACATATTCTCCGTCAACTTCGGAAGAAAGATACAGAGTTGTTGGCTTGAAATGGCACAAGCCGAAGTGCGTCGGCGGACACGGGCAAGTGAACTGATATTTTTCCTTGAACGAAGTCGGCAACTGACAGTCAAAATCTATATCATTTCTCTTCTAGAAAATCTCAGTTTGCCGATTTTGTTTTATTGAAATTAAATTGAAATAATGCGTTGAAATAAACCCCGAAGATTCAAGCAAACTTATTTATCAAATTGTGAAGTCAAATTTTTTTCGTTCTTCGACAAATCGTGTGTTCAAAGTAAGTCTCTTCTCGTTTCTTGTCTCAAACAGCTCAAATCAGAGGGATTGTACGTTGTACCTGGGACGAGTATTATTTAATATTCGTCCCAGGTTGTACTAAAAAAAAGTTGTTTTTTTAAAATATTTTTTTCCGTTGATATAATCAATGTTCAATGTTGATTCCTCAATCAGTAAGTCTGATATTTGATTCAAAAGCCTACCTAATTTGCCAGAATTCGTGGAATTTGAATATTTTCGCTAATTTGGGCACGTTTCCTTGCCTAAAGAAATTTTACTGTGCCGAATAGAGGTCCTTGATCCTTGATCCCTGTGCGCATGGCACTAAAAACTCTTAAGGAATAGACAGTTCCACCGGTAACTTGTAACTCTAATATTAAAAACCACTCTGTACTTAAAACTGGATGGGTTCGGATCAGGATCACGGGCTCTCTTCACTGGCAGGATCGGCCGTCCTGAATAATCCAGTGGAATGTAGGAAATCACACAGATATTTGGTAATTTTTGTACGGGTTTGTAATGAGAGGTCTTCACTGTCTCGGCCGAGCAGCAGCGAAAGGTCAATTCCCGACAGGCCGGTTGCGTTAAAGGGATAATCATGACTAAACTTGAGCAACATTGCACATGGGACAGGGGCACTGGACATCACAATAAAATTTATTTCCCAAACAAAACAAATTTTTGGCCCTACCTACTCGAATTTTTCCTAGCCTGTTTCTGGAAACAGACATATTTTGATTTTTTGCCCACCATCACCATCTCCTAAAATGGCCTGGGCGAGCTATCGCTCTCCTATCAATCACTCGCCTAAAAATGTTTGGGAGAGCTATCTCTCGTGTAGGGTGAGTGATGCCAAATATTATGCTGCTGGAGAAACTACTGTCTATCTCACATTACCACGCAAAGTCATTTTCGTGGATTTATCAGTTAATATAACACATTAGCTTTAGAAAATCACACTATATTCTAAACTCTATCTGTGTAATTATTTGTCATCAAAAATATTTCCCTGACATGAGAAATTGTTAAAAAAATCTCCAAAGCTTGTCTCGTCCGAGCAACCGACGTACCTTGCTGTGAAACCAACCTGGCAAGTCCATTTTCACTCACAGGAGAGGCACTGCGCTAGGGGAAGTAACTCATCCCGCAGATTCACACTGAAACATCAGCACTCAACAACTCTCCGGCTCCTGTTGGCGAAAATGGACTTGCCCGATCGTCGGCAACATCCACTTGCTCGGACGAACAAGCTTTGAAGATTTTCTTAAACAATTTCTCATGTCGGAAATATTTTTGATGACAAAGAAAGATAGAGTTTGGAATATTTTGTGAGTTCGACAGCAAAGGTGTTATATTAACTGATAAATCCACGAAAACAACGTTGCGTGGTAATGTGAGACAGACTGTCAGTAATAAAGCTCACTAGCTAACTCTCGACCGTCATCCGTTTGATCAGTATTGAATCCAATATTTGTCTGTACGGCAGTTCCCCAGTTTTTGAAAGTCTTAATTTCAACTCTGTTCCCTTTTGTAAGAACACTTTCTGCCATATTTATTCTGAATAAAAAAATCAAGAAGACAGCAAAAACCACCTCCGGTGTCACAGTGAAAAACATGGCTGAACAGTCCAAGCACACGCTTGTTTTCAAGGCTACAGAGCACGTGGCGAGAGGGAAAAAAATTCACTGCACCACGGACCAATGAACGAATATAACCAGTCGCAACACCAATTGCGTTCGACTTTACATAAATACCATTGGTTGTCACTTTGTGTCGACTGCGCATGTTCTGCAGAATTCCCCAAATGTACTTCCACAAGCAAGCGAGGCGATGCCGAGTCGCTTAACAGAAAGTTTATCCAGTGCTGGATTATAGCGGTCGATATGGGCGAGCGACAAATCGGACGCCTGGAATTCTCAGGGCGTGTGTGGGCGAGAGCGAGAGCGATCGCTCGCCTTTCAAGAAAAGGACTCCCTCACGGAAATAGGGCGCAATTAGGGCGCATTTAAGGCGCAAATGGGGCGCATGAATTGAGACAGCTAGGGCGCAGTTGGGGCGCAATTGGGGCGCGCGCCCTATCTGCGCCCCCAACTTTGCCATTAGACTCAATATGGCTAGGGCGCAAATTAGGGCGCGTTCCAATTATGTTAATTGCGCCTTATATGCGCCCTATTAGAGAATAGGGCGCAGTTGGGGCGCAGTCTTAGGGCGCAGATAAGGCGCAGTTGGGGCGCAGAAAAGGCGCAGTTGGGGCGCGATTAGGGCGCACTCTCGGAATAATAGCATGAATGTTGTACTGATAGGGCGCAGTTAGGGCGCATTTGGGGCGCAGTTAGGGCGCAATTAGGGCGCAGTTGGGGCGCAGTTAGGGCGCAGTTGGGGAACAGAACCGTATACATGCCATGCTAACAATGTTCTACCCTCAGTAAATAAAGTGTATCTATCTATCTATCCATCATGTACATAAATTGAAGATATAAGGTGAAAGATGATTATTGGCATCTAACTAGTCTAAATAAATCTAATTTTGCTGTGCAGGTACATATTATTTTCATCTACATGTACAATGTGCATTCATGGTTAGAATTACATTTATTAGAAAATATATGTGCATGTACTACAGTCAGCTGTTGTGGAATTGGTACATTAGGTCATCTGACACTGTCGCTTACTTTTTCTTGAGTTTTTTTCTTCAAATTACTTCTACACATACCTGAAACCCTTTACATCATCCACTATCCACAAAACAGAGGTATAACACTCACCAAAATCTTGTTAGATGGGCATGAAATCTTCAAATTCAAAATGGTTCTTTGAAAACCAATATGTCTGCCTTTCTTTTGTTAATATCAGC